>JAKJJM010054938.1:0-10661 GCA_021901965.1 Pipa carvalhoi | reverse complement strand
CTCACCCCATGGTTAGGTAGGGGGTGAGGGACTTAGGTAGGGACATAATTAGGTTAGGGCCCCCAACCTCATAGCGCTGTTGGGGTTGGGGGCCATGGGAGGGGTCAGTGACTGACCCCCTCCAAGTGAGGGACCCCTGCCCCCCTTGGCTAAAGGGGGTGGGGGTCAGTCCTGACCCCCTTGGTTAATATTAATGCCCCCCTACCCCAATTTGTTACCGGGGTAGGGGGAAGGGGAGGGGGTCCAGTGGGACCCCCTCTCTGTAGCGTTCCCCCACCTTGCCTAGCACTGGGGCAGGGTGGGGGGTGATTGGGGGATGTGTGGGGGTCCTATGGACCCCCAGTGTAGGGAAACGGCTTATAATGGCCCCGAACCCAAGCCGAACCCAGAACTTGCAGCCAAAAGTTTGGTTCGGCTCTGGTTCGGAAAAAAGGTAAAGTTCGGATCGAACTAACCTTTTGCCAAGCCGTTCGCTCAACACTACTTATAATTAATATTTGTTAGCTCAGTCTTTGCTAAAAACCTTCAATACACTACTTTCTTTACACATGAATGAAGTTCCTGCACCTGTCTAGAAGCAGTTTGGACCCCTCATCCTCCGAAAGCATTACAGTTTATATTTTTATATTAATATAATTATATATACTTATAGTTAAAATAACTGAAACAATCCTGAACAGGTTTTCATTGGCATAGAGATTGGCACCTATTGCAGACCTGCATCTTATCTTAAACCATTCATGGTAACTGTATCTTTGGGGGTCACTGTCTTCTACAGATACCGTCTCTGCAAAGACCCAACATTTTGACACTGGGATCAACATTATGCTCCAAAATGGCTTGGAATCTCCTTATTTCATGATGTCAGACATGGTTAAGGTGTAATTTTACCTAGAAATCACAATAACATTAAAACATCACTGATTAACTTCCATGTTTGACTATAGGAAGAGTGTATTTTTTTTAATTTGATCTGTATTTTTATTATTTCATCTTTTTTTTCTATGATATGCATAAAAAAGTTATTATTTGGCCTCATCTGTCCATAGGTCATTCTTCCATAAGGATTTGGGATCAATCAGGTGTGTGGCCCCAGATGGACTTTTTTATGGCTCTTTCTCAGCATTGTGATTTGTACTACAAAACTCATTGTTTATGCAGTTGCCAATGAGTCTGAAGGTCAGTTTGCATCTGTTCGGCAGTGAAGGAGCTTTGTCCACCATTTAAAGTAATGAACTGCAATCTGAGGTCAAGTTTTCTCTTGCACTCATACCAAGGTTGGTTGGCTACAGTGCAACATGCATTATATTTGCTGATAACATTATGTGGAAACAGGAATGCCAAGGTGACTAGAGATATATTTGTAGTACATACAGAAACACAGAAGAATACATTATTTTTCCAATTCAGTCTGGTTGAGAGACTTTTATATTGCAGAAACTCACTTGGCTGAAAATTATTCATGTCTGTGCCAATAATTTTGTCTGGCTCATTTTATTGGTTTCTGTATGGAATAGTTAAAAGCATTCTTCTGCTTTTGTGTTGTTGCACTGAAAACCAAAGAAATACATATTTGGATGGCAAAATATATTTTCATTTCATCAGCTTCTGAATAGAATAACGCGTTATTTAAAAAAGGAGGGAAAGGTATCCAGTATTTTTCAAAGTAATCAGAAGAAATATAACACATTGCAAGAGATAAGAATTTCAAATCAGGGTATTCCAATGCAGAAAAAAGTGAATAAAGAAGTTTTGCCAAATGACAGTAGGAGCCAGAACATGAGTACTACAAGAAATATTGATAGAGTATTGAAAAAATGATTAGACAACCTAACCAAGCACTTGTCACCTAGCAGCTTGAGAACTACACCACATCAAAGCCACAGGTTTTTGAATCTTCCGCTATGTGAGTCTTGCAGTGGGGGTAAGTTCCTTTGTCTGACATTGCTAGGCAATGCTATGCTAATAGACTCAGCGCTGCTCACAACACAACGCTGTCTCCCAAGCCTGCAGCTAACTGCTTTGGCTCCTGATAGCTACCAGACCCACACAACATGTAAATGCATACTATTTATATCTAAAATTCAGGCTTATGTATAAATCAGCACTAGCAATAGTAATGTAAAAATGTCTTTTTCCAAACAATATGTGTCCTATTGTGTTTATTTTATTCCAGTTTGTTAGAACCTTCTAAACTCTTTAGAGCCTTTTAGACTTTTTACCTACACTATAACTATGTTAGTTTGAAGCAGTACCAGTTACAATGATGGCTAAAATCTAGAGCAGTCTGTCAATATTTATTTTTCCTATATATTTACAGTTGATTTTGTCTAGAGATTAATCTTATTGCCATAAGCAATGAATGCTAATAAAATACATCAATACAATCTTCCCATTCTTTGCAGCATCAATGTTACTAGCATTGAAAGTGCTGCTTGGCAATATTTTAGGCTAGGTGTATAGAGAATTGTAGGAATTTTATTAGGATGCACTAAGATATTCTGTTCACAAGGAGTCTATGGCACATTGGATTGTAAAATGAGAGTTAGCACTAGAGTAATCAATTATTGATCACAATACTGTAGTCAGTTTATAGCATTACATGTGAAATATTGTAATTCATTCATAGGAATAATGCTGCTCTACAGGACACCTCATAAAGAGAAGATGGAATCTTGATCTTCTCTCACAATGCTTTTTCTACAAAGGCTAGAATTCTTAATTTGAGTCTTTGATTATTAAATGTTTGGCATATGGAAATGTGGACATTTTATTTTATTATAATACACAAGTGTAACAGGACATTGCAACTCTATACAAGTTATAATCTTCAGGGAATTTTCTTACACTCCAGACAGTTATATAAAAATCTGCTCCCACACTTACTTCTGCCACCTTCGTGCCCTCAGCCCATATGTGGGACACTTTTCTAAAGATGGCTGCAGCTGGTATGCACATACACAGCTGTAATGGCTTTGGCTATCTTGCTTGGGGAGAATCTGTCACTCTCTGGGTGCCTGGATTTGCAAGGTAGGCTAGCTGGTTGTCCAGGAATGAAGCTGGCAGCGCCACCCACACCCTGCCACCCTGATAACCTTAGTACCAGCTACTTCTGACATCAGCATGTGATGTTTATATCATAAAGGATCAATCATACCACTATCCAGATAACAAACAGGTGCTCAGAATACTTCTCCCAAAAAATGTTGTGCTTTCACTTTAATGTCTAATAAATGTAGGATCCGGCAAGTACAAAGTTGCATGAGCATCACAACCAGACCACACCACATCTGCCCACTTTGTTATTTTATTTATTATCCCAACATACAGTATACCACAGTGCTGTATAATAGCAATGAGACAGACATAAACTGGTAATTAAATGAGTGAAATTAGATAATGGAGCGAGAGATAAAAGAATAGTAAACCCTGCTTGCAAGAGCTTCCAATCTAAAGGAAATGGGACTAAAGAACAAGAGATGGACAATGTTACAGTGATGGATTACATGGTGGAACACATGTATACGATATATACACAAAAGAGTTCTACCATTTATCACAGTATAAAATAAGACCATATAGTACGGAAGGAATTTAGGTGTGTGATGTTCTTCAAACAAAAAAAGTGATATCATTTCTTACAGAAAAATTCAATGCAGCCACACAATGGAAATATGATTAACATCAGCTACTGTTAGTTTGAAAAAAAATGTCAGCAGTAGATATGCTACATTTATCAGAGAAGAGATTCTTACTATGGCTGAGCGGTACACTATGTGCTTAATCTGTAACTCTTCAACAGCAGACATAAAGCTTCTATATTCCTGCTCTATAATGCATAAGACACATTTTGATTAATGGTTTAAAAAGTCAAAATTTCCTTTAAGGTCTGCAGCAATTTCTGTGAGACTGCATTCAAATAAGAAAACAGCCAAGTGTAAATATCTCGGGAGACTCTGCCAATGAAGGACGTTTACTATGATGGATGAAGGGAAAAGTTTGCTGGCTGCATACATTTGGAAGATGCAGATATATTAACACAATTATTGCTATATATAAAGTGAGATCTGAAAAAATAAACAGTTATTTTAATTTTTTACAATAGTCGCTATATAAAATGCAATTAGAAGTTAAACCTTTTTTAAAAAATTGTAAAAATGTACTGTAGTTACAGTGTCACAGAGACTGAATTCATCATCCTTAGGAAATGAAGCGCGTCCAAACTGGGAAATCAACCATGGCTGAAATGGTCTGTCGTTAAAATCTACACTTCTAAACAAATCCTTATTTTTCACTCTGGGGATTTTCAGGAAACTCGGATTTTTCTAGTCACTCCCAGTTTTCCTGATCTATTTAGGGGCAATGTTTACAGAATGCAGCAAATTTTAACTAATTAAAAAAGAACTAAAACTTGGTTTAGAGATTGTGTTTTTGTAGCTTACGGTATATATTGGGTTTGGCTTCAGCTTCAATTACCAGCTGATCTGCTTCACAAATTTAGGGGCTGTTTTCTGCTAGGATTTTCCATGAGAGCTGTGTATGTATGTATGTATAATTTTATTTATAAAGCGCCAATAAGTTACGCAATGCCTATCAGTTCAGAAATAAACATATAGAACAAACATAGGAATAGTGCTTAACATTGTACAAGTGAAGTAAATTACAAGCATAAAATCATGAAGATTTATCACTCTTAAGGGCCTTACTGACTAGAGGATGAATTTGCCCTTGTCGAATTCATGACTGCGACAGACTCTGCTGCTTGGTCAAAAGTCGAAGTACCTGCGCACACACACGCAAAGTGATGCAAAGTGCTGCGTAAAATTGCAACTAAAATCTGAATTAGACACGTATTCACCACATTGCAGTTTGCACAATAAGTTAACATGGGGAAGTGGCAATCAAATGCAAATTCAGAGCTATACGTGATAATTTGACTTTTAATTAATAAGGGCATTAGGGGGTTATTGACTAAAGTGAGAATTTGACTGTCCAAGTGAATTCTCATCATTTCGGGTGGCTACGCCCTGATTCTCTACTCCTTATTGACTAAACAGCAGATTCCCATAGTAAAGTCGTGACCGTGACAATATTCCCATAATGAAGTTGTGACAGTAGCCGTCTATTGGGTAGTGTGCACCCATCATTAGCTGGTGAATTCACACTTTTTACACGACAATTTGGATTTTAGTCAATAACCCCCTTAGTGTGAAGTGGTGATTGAAAGAAGAGGATGGATCTCCCTTCCCAGTAAAGCTTACAATCTAAATGGAAGATAGACTTACAACATGAATATGTTATTTAAGTTATTGCCCACAGAGTGGGATAGATCCTTCTGGGCTGCAGAGGGAATATACTAGATGCTCTGTGTGGAAAACTAAACCCTATCCTGAATCTCACAATAGAGCCCTGGCACATGACTATAAGGTGGATGAAGGGCAGATATATGCACAGTGTTACTTAGGACCAAAGTGGCAGCTCAGTCCAATAAGGAATAAGTAAGGGCTTAGACCCCAGTGGATAGTAGGTGGTCATGCTCCCCTCACGCAGGATACAAAAGTGGTTAGTGTCACAAGAAGATTCTGTTGGAAGTAAAAGATTCACAGCCAATGCTATTTGTCACCCTGGATGCACTGCTGTGTTCTAGATCAGTTCACTGAAACCATTCTGCGTCTATGAATTGAGATTTCAAGTAGAATCCCAAGCACCCAAATTATTACCTACCCTTATTTTAATAAGTGAATCATTCAATTTCAAAACCTTTGTTATAATTAATGCAACTATTCTCCAGCAACAACTGGTTTGACATATCGATTTCACTGTATTATAAACAAACCCCTAAGGGACTCTAGGACCAGGGGTTCTTTTTAAGGACAAGAACCAAAATTTATTCTATTCACTATTAATACTAGCTCTTCTGTCTGTTGAAGACACCTTGAATTTACAACCATACATTTCATATTGGTCTTTATGACTATTAGCCAAAAGCATGGATGCCGAGCTTATAAAGCACGAGAGGTTTATACCAGATTTCAAGATATCAAGCTACATTATCTATACGTTCATAGAAGTTTGGCTGGTACGCGGGCCGAGACCAAAAATATTAACATACATAAATGTACACTCTTGCATTAAATTGTATAACGGGTAACTGGTACTTTACAATGATAAACTCACCCAATCTTTGTATATGAAAATGTCAGTCCTATGGTTTATGATTCCAGATGTTGCACATCTCTTTAATTACACTCCAGTTTACAGTCTCCAGGCAGCTCTTTTAGCTGTGTCAGAAAAGAAAAGAAAAAAACGCTACAAGTGTTATCTCCCACAGTGTAATTGGGTTTCCTGCTGCAGTATTTTTATTTCTAAGTAATGTATTGTGCTCTGAAGTATGGTCTGCTCACTTTTACAACTTGCTAAGTCTAAGTTTGGAAAACAAATTAATGTTGAACTCCAGAAATAGAGTAAGCGGTATCCAGATATCTGTCAGCAAAGCAGCGGAAGCCATTTAAGCTTTAATAGAGCATTATAGTTTCACTCTTATAGTATTTACTTAAATGTACTAAAATTGGCTCAGCTGAAAAGGCTGTTGTGGCGAGTAAACACACTTTATGGTGAGACTACATTTATATCCAAGTCTTTGTTATCATTAAACCTTTTCATTAAGAAGAAAAACCAATAAATAGAACAGTTAGATTAATGAAGGCTCTCATGGTTTACTCGTCTCTAATTTCCTAGGTTTCAAAGCTTAAGAATCCAGTTTAATGAGCAATAAATTGAGCACAAACCAGCATAAATGAACTCTCTCAATAAAAAAGGGGGAAAAAGAGACTGTATTAATTTATTTTTTGGCTATTGGCTGCATAGATACTGTTTGATGGATAGCAATCACATTATGTAGAGGTCCAGGAGGTCTGACCAGGGTTCTTTCAGTGAACTTCACAAAAATCAGGTTTGTTCATTTTAGTAGACCCAGGAGTGGCTCAACTGCTAGGTCCAAAAAGCAAGTTAATATCTCATTAAAAATCTGTGTATATTATGCTACAAACCTGCAGCGTACATCAGGAAGTGACTAGAACACCACACATATAAGACTTACAAATGACCTACTGTTCCACAGAATTCCTTAGCAAAGGTCACATTTCCAAGCTACCTGGGAATTATGGTCACAAGGACACAGGGTAGGCATTACTTGCCAATGACTGAGTGGACAGTCACCATGGACACTAGCCTCTGTGGTAAATTAATGTATACTATGCACCTACGTATTATGACTGGGGTTGATCTGCAGTATAAAAAAAAAATCCACTCTTACTAACCCAGTGGTGGTTTTCACCATTGTAAAGGCCTTTGAAAGTAATTTTTTTTTCATTTTTGCCAGAGAAAGGCTTCATATAGCCCGAAACATGTCATGATGTTACACTGCTTCTGCTTTGCTAAATGCTGTTTCTGCTTTTTTCATTTGTGAATCATACCTGATTTCTATCATGTAGGTCTGATCTGACAGCTTTTTAGGCTGTCAGAGGAATTGTGGCTTCTAACCTTTGAATTCTGGGAAATGGAAGCCCACCATTTTGCTCAATAAAGAAGGGTTGAATCAAAATAAACTCTACACTGAAGTAAACTTTAATCTATAAATATAAACCTTTGAACTTAGTACTTTATCGTCTTTAGACTTTAGTGACCAGGTGTCCTCTTTTACTGGAAACAGTAAAGTATTGTAGAGAAGCACATGGTTAAAGAGCTGAACTAGAATAAGCTATACAAAATAAATGATGTGCTTCTGAAATTCATTACCATAAGCCAAAGCAGTGTGCTTCTAATTCACAGTGCCCCCTGCAGCACATATATATTATAAGTCTCCAAATTAGAGGCAATGATTTGGTAACACTAGTAGTGCCTTAGCAGGAGACAAATGAAATATTTAGTGTGTAAACATGCTGGTCTGAACAGAATACAGTATAAAAATACAGTACATTAGGCATATGTCTAACTCTTTTAAAGCAAATGTTGGCATTTATGGAGTAACATAGGGTTTCCTCCTCAGTGCTTTAAAACTGTCCAGTGTCCACATATAAATCTACACCTGGAATCTGACCAGCCTACTATCAAATATAATTATTTGGGGGTATAATAAATTGCCCAGTTTGTGTTTTGCTTCATTGTGCAATTTTTATATTAATCATTTAGGTTTTTAATTTTCACACATAATAAGAAGCACAGATGTTGCAAACTGTGATACTCCTTAAGCAATCATGTCTAAATTACGGAGTAGGCATACAGCATGAGAATTTTATCTAGAGCTAGCATTAATAGGGAAAGTTACACATTTTTCATTGGATAGCTGCTTGCTTAAATGTTAATTTGAAAATCATATTGTGTCATTTTCACAGCAATTGAAAGAATAGTTTATGAATAGATCATGTAATATACAGCATACAAAATGGAAAATAATAGAAATAAACTAAAAATAGGAAAGTCTTTTAAAGCAACGAAAGTAATGTATGAAGTGGTGCTCTGAGAAAAAAAAATTAGTAACAGCCATTCATTCTGATTGTTTTAGAAATTTGCACCTTTTGGGCCCCACTTGGTACATTAACCACTAATAACCATTCCTCCACCAGATACATAACTTATGCACACATCCTCGCTCTTACATGCACAGTACACAATAAGTCACAGATACACCTATACACTGTACATATAAACACACCAAGCTATACGCTACACAATACCCAGGAACATACAATTATACTTAAACTGACAGTGTAATACACACATATACAGTAGACCAGTTTTGGGTGATCAGGCTGCTCCTGTACTAAGCTCTGTTCACTAGGTTGAGTCTGAGAAAGCTTATCCTCTCCAAGTTTTAATATAACCCACCCAAGTTCTCCAGCTTCACAAATTCACTAAAGATCGTTATTTTCTGTGATGTGGGATATTCACTAACAGCTTGCGACATTATGGCATGTATTAACGTGGCATAATGCATGACTTTACATCTATTAGTTGCGAATGTGACAACACTTCAGGTAGTCATTATGTATCTCAGGGAAATTTTGTCCAAGGCAAACTTGTGTGACTATGCATATTACACTTTGCCAAATGATAGTGCCAACATTGGGAATTGGGTGCTATTGAAATGAATGTGAAGAACAATTGTTGGAATTGTTTTTCACTTTTGTAATTTATGTGACTATTCTCAGTGACTATACTGGCAACCAAACGCCACAAAATGGTGTTTGTCCTTTCTTATATATATCATATTGTTAGTATGCTGTCATTTATATAGAAAGAGATATTTATTTACTTTATTTATAGTGACATTTTCTTCTTTGCTACAGTACTTCTATTCATGGTAATCTGTCTACAATACACCACTGCTACTATTCACCTGACACCACAGAGTAGGCTTTGCTGAATTCTCACGATGAATGACAAGTTCACTTTGGCATAATATCTTAAACAAAGTAACCCCCTGACTCTTCTGTTTTCCAAAAGAAAGGTTGTTTAAGTATGAAAGGAGAAGTTCAGACTATGTAATAAAGTAACAAAAAATGCATGTCTCTCTGGGAAGTAGTTCAGTTTGCCCTGTGAGACACATTTCCAATTGGTTACTACAGTGCTGGTGGTGACCACTGGTTACAGAGCAGAAGAGAAAATACAACAGATTGGTGCAGCAGCATTAGCTGTACAGCTTGCTTTTCCCAAAAAAGAATGTTTTTTATATAGATTTAAATTAGTAAAACTTTCATTGAGTTAATTTTTTTAACTTTATTGCAGACCCTAAACTTCCCCTTTAAATAGCAGTTAAAACATGTCGATTTGTGTACAGAGACATATATATATATATATATATATATATATATATATATATATATATATATACATACGCGCCCACCCCCAAACCACAGTGTCTTTTGCATGACTTTATTTCAAGGTTTTTAGTCATGACTTGAACGACTTTGCTGACAGTCTTGAAAATCTCAAGAAAACAATCACTGAAGTTGGCTGGCAAGTTTGTGGTTGTTAATTCTGATACATGCCAGTCAAATTATTGATTTAAGAGTCTGACTGATTGTAGGAAGACAAAAGGGGATGACAGAAGAGTAATTTGAGGAAAAAAAAACTAGAAATGTAAAATGGTACTAAAATAAATAAATAACTTAGATTACAAAAATCAAATTATTTGTGCAATGCCAATTAGCTTGTGGATTAATGTTGATTTTATTCTCTACAGGAATGTGTTCATCTCCAAATTTCCATTCATAAATAACCACAATGTACTTTCTACTGTAGCTTAATAGAACACGTTTTCATGAAGTAAGATACTTTAACCCTTCAAGTGGCAACTAATCTGGATATTTGGACACCTCTTCTTTGCCAAGCTTTTTTTTTTAAGCTTTGCCAACTGTATATGTTTAGTTAGGATTTTTTTTTCCAGGGAAACCAAAGTGATTTCTAGAAATATATATATTGTTTTATTCCACACAGATAGGGCTTTCACATGCAATATCTCGCTTGTAATTATTTATTCCCTTGCTCAATGTTTTTGGTGAAAAAACTATTTAGGAAATTGCTATTTTTTTAACTTTCTTTTTTTAATAGAAAAAGTAAGTAAAAAAAAAACAAAAAAAAAAAACACAAATGTGTGTAAG
>JAKJJM010054935.1:0-13832 GCA_021901965.1 Pipa carvalhoi | reverse complement strand
TTCCCCATCTGTGTCTACCTGTTCTTTTACAGCACTTAGTGCTATGGCGATCCTCTCTCCAGCACTGCCTTTAACAGCAGCACTGGGGAGAGGATCTCTATCTGCTAAGCACTGTAAAAGAAAGGGCAAGCAGACCAGACAAGAGAAGGCTGTGGGCCGTAGGTTGCCCACCACTGGTTTATATGATATGAGAATCCTTGGCAGAAATTAAGTTAATTAACTTGGGAACAGTGGGCAGTTTAACTTTTTATCAAGGAACAGTTCCAGATTTGCCTTAAGACCCAAGATGCCTTTACCTATAGCGGGTCAGATGAAAACATGCCCTTCTTCTAGCTGGGGCAGAAGGTGGGATCAAGGGGGATAAATTTTATCTATGAAGTATTTTAATATTCAAATGCTGAGCCTTGTAAATTAAGGATTTCATTTTACATAAAAATGAGATACACAAGATTCACTTCAATTCACTGCATAATATAGTCTGTGACTATTTTCATAAAGGGGCAGGGTCAGTTAGTGAGTGTGGCCTATGGAGTCAAGCATTCTGTGCCTATAAATGCTTAAGATTTCAATTGGGCAGTGCCAAGGAGGTTACTTAGCTGGAAATCATGAGTTAAATCAGTGCCAACTGGTCAGTGTAGCCAATCGCTGGAGGCACCCTGTAAGCGCCCAGCCACCTTCAACAGAGGGACCACACTCCAAGTGACCCGAAATATAAAAGGTAGTCTCCCTTTTGAATAAAATAAGCCAGCATACTCCAGCTGATTGGTGTGTTTTTTTTTTGGTATTTTATATAGAAACGCCAGCAAACTTCTCTCCAGCTCTTTTAATTTTATTAATCCTATTGTATTTCTGGTGCATGTATACACATTACTATATACGCACTCTTCATAAAATTATCAAATTACCATTTTCTTCCTTTGCACGCATCTCTTTTTGCCTACTTTCTAACTATAATGATGTAAAGGATTGTTTATTGCACTATAGTCTGCAACAGGTTATGAGGCTGACCTTCTGTTGTTATCGAGATAGCCTGCATCATGTTATGAAGGGAGACAGACTGCTGTATTGGTTAAGGTAAAGTCCTAAGTTTATTTTTGTCACAGCCGCATGTTGTTA
This sequence comes from Pipa carvalhoi, assembly GCA_021901965.1. NCBI lineage: Eukaryota > Metazoa > Chordata > Amphibia > Anura > Pipidae > Pipa > Pipa carvalhoi. The sequence goes on along the minus strand of JAKJJM010054935.1, from coordinate 12,716 downwards.
AATCTACAACTACCACAACAAAATGCACATCATAGGGTTAAATGGGCCAGTGTTTATAACTCCGCTGTACCTTTTTGTGAGAAGTGAACTGCAACAAAATACATGCCTATGGTTTAACACTAGTGAAATTACACTATGTGGTGACAAGCAGTGGCCCTTTTAATACTATGTCATGCATTTTCTTGCCGGAGAGAGTCTTCGTTTTAATGACAGCTGCCACAATACAGCAGAGGAGTTATTATACTACAGATATTTTGGATAAACCATCTCTTATGCAAGACCAAAAGGGTCTGAAACTTAAGAATAACAAAAAAATTTTTCTCAATACCAATCCACTTTAAATAATTTATACGGATTTAAGGCACAGGCATTTTTTTTTCCTGATTTTACACCTTTAATTAATAAAACCTGTTTTGGTGCTTATGAATTCATAATGGCAGGTTGTAAGGGATAATCCTAAAGCCTATTCATCTAATCTGTATGAAGGGAGACTATACCTCCACGTACATGCTAAGTTTAATCATAACAATGTTCCTTTTTGGGGATCTAAGGTAGTGGACTGCTCTTCATATAGTGGAGCAGATACCTCTCAGACTCATGACTGACTAATATCTGCTGGCTGTAGGATTCACAAATCAGAACTTCAGTCAGCTATTCAGGAGTTTCGAATAAATTACGGGGCAACATTAGCTCAGCAATGTTTTCATTTCAAAACTAAATTTAACAATCCAATGGAAAAATTATCACAAAGCAGAAATCTGAATAAGCACATCGCCATGTGAACTGTTGCTAAGATATCTTGGTTTATTATTTTCATCTTCTGGGTCAGCCCTCTGTCCCTGGATATAGAAGTCAATAATTCATATCCCGCATTACTAGGCCACTATATTGTGAAATGAATGTCACACACAACAAGGACTGACAGCATGGATTTCTGAGAACGGAGAGAGGATTATGAAAGCAAAGCATAAACAATGGCTATACAGCTTGTTAACATCTGGAAGCAATAAGACATTTACAGAAGCTAGGGAAAACCCTGAAACACGACTGTAATTTCATCACAATCTATGCATCCCTTACTGTTTCCATTTGATGAATACAAAAGAGCACTGGGAGAAAAAGGACAAGTGTCCCTTTAAAAGTACAACATGGTGAAATATGGCAAAACATAACTCTTACAAGTAAAAGGACTTGTGTTTGTTATAATAAACTAAACCCTCCAGCAAAACAGATTGAGTGTGCTGTGTGATTGTTACGTATCTAAGGAGAGATGATTGGGCCTATGGATTTCCGTGCTCCAGCGTATAAATACAGAGTGCAGCTGGAGTAAATATGTGTAAACAAGGCCTTTTTTCATTCTAGCCTCTCTAACATTATGTGCTAATAACTTATTTTGGTTAATATTAACTCCAGGGTCTCAAACACAAGACCCCTATGGCTGTCATTTGTGGTCTGCTGTGAACCAGAACGCCAGCCATATCCTCAGGACAGCAGAGAGCAAGCTGAGGAAGAAGCATGCCTGCCAGGCGTACCTACCCATGCAAAGATAATGTGTACTGCTCAATTCCTATCATCTCTGTATTACAGGTATTTTATAGGTCGTTAGTGTTAAAGGATTAGCATTGTCAAAATGTAGAAATGTATTAAGCTGCAAAGCATGCTAGATCATCGGCGTCTCCAAAGCAGTTCTGGGTCTCTGCAAATTACATAATCTGAATTTGGGATCAACTAGAATGAAGCATGAGAAGAGTGTTTATCGGATTTTGGAGATACTGTTCAGTTACTGCAGAAATGCCTAGATATCATGAACACCAACTAGAGGATAGACGTTAAAGTAGACAGCAAAACGTAGGTATGGACTGTTCCTCTAGAAAACCACTTGTATGTAAAGCATGGTTTAGCAAAAATAGCAGACACCTCCTGTCTGAAAACTGGTTAAAAGCAGGTTTAAATAGTGAAGCACGCAACTTGGGAACTGGCCAACAGAAGTAAGTCTCTGATAATATTTCTTTAAGCAAAATTTAAGTGGTATAAATACAACAGCTCTGTAGCCAAAACTAATTAGCACTTGCCGAAAGCTCACAGTAACCTTTATTTATATTGGCCAATTTATTTCAGTGCCCACACATCAGTGCTGTGCTATGGATGCATTCATACAGTTAATACATTTGTTGTAGCAGCTCTGTTTTGTAGCTACTTGGCCTGTTAAACCGGATTATATTTATTGTCAAATTCCTGCATGGCACAGACTACCTTTTGTACTGTAAAGCAAAGGAACGAAGCCATTTTAAGCCTCCCGTGCTACACTGTAATAAAGCTTACTTAGCCAGAAAACACACAAACATCAGCCAAAGCTTCTGCAGTTAAAGCACGGTGTTAAACAAAAGTGATTAGCTACATATAGCAACTGCTTCCATATTAAAATGGAATGTTTGCAGACTCAGAATCACTGCTCAGTTGGGGGACAGACCTTGGGCGTCTATTATTTACATGCAGCTTGGGAAATGAATGTCTTCAAACTAAAATACACAGATTAGCAGCAGGCATTAGATCAAGACATTGCAAGTGTGAGGGGCTCCCCCGTACAGCACACAGCCAGACATATAGTCTGTAGTTGTGTTGTGTTATGCAATCAGTCAAAGCCATTTCATAACAAACACAAACAGAGCTGGATCCTTGAGCTCTAAGGCAAAGTGCTTCCTGCTTTCAGTCAATCGCATTAACTATCTCCTGGTGTCCTTACTTAACCCCCTCGCTGGCTCAGAGTACATATGATGGTATTTCATACACCAGGCTCGGAATATGAACAGTATTTACAATACGAAGAATAAGTCAAGTCTACTGTTTCTAAAGGCTGTTTTTTGTATGAAACAAAGTATGCTTTTTATCACTGGTTAGTACTTGTGAAAATATGCAATGCAGTCACAAGCAGTGGCCCATTTCACTCTATGATGTGCATAGTTTAACTGAATGCCAAATCAGGTGGGTCCTTACCCCAAATAGTAATTTTATTAAGGCAAGGCTCCACCTGGTGTTTTGCTGCAGTTTTACTACATATGGCAACACAAAGATATTAAAATGTGAAAAAAAGTACACCTATTGAAATTGACAGGCAATTGCAGTGTGTAGTGTAGCACAGAAATTCACAGATTGAGGCTTACTATAGAACTGCACATCTTCAGTGACAGAAGAGATATACAGTGCTGCTGCATAAGAAATGAGAAAACATTTAAAAATAGAAGATCTTGTTGACTGTATCCCTTTAAAAGGACCACTCTGAATTGAATCTTCACCTTTGACCTCCTCATGTAACACAGAAATGATTCACTTTCCCATCTCTACAAATTCTCGGTTCCTTACAAGTTAACTTTCAGTTGCTTTCTCAGAAGGCAATTCCCTAACCAACAAATGTAGCACTTTCCACTCTGCACACAAACCCATAGGGTCTATTTTCAGTCTTTGTTCTCTTAATTATGTTGACTGCCAGTTCATTCACGTTGTTCGCCTCTCTGCATTGATAGAATGTTATAACTCCATTCCTCTCATTACTTCCGATCTGAAATGAGCTACAAACCAGAACACATTTTATTTATTAAATATATGTTGGGAGGATTCAGGAAACTTATTTTGTCAATAGGCACTTTAACTAAAAAAAAAAAAAAATATTGGGGTTTATTGGCAATCATAGGTGCTGTGACCCATAGCAAATTACTCCAACTGCAGTAAACAATTCAAAGCGGATCATACTATTCACGATGGGCAGGAATGTAAACAAAATTATATTTGTGAGTGGGGGAGTTATTTACACACATTCCAAAACTCAGTTAGGTATAAAAACAATATTTTGCAAGATCATGAGCACACCACAAGTGCCATTCAAGATTTACAAACCATATTTAAGTGTGAATTGTCCCGTAGATACGAGGATTTAACAATTCATCATTTCCCCAACTTTACATATTCAACAAATATAGTTATCGTTTGCCATTAGATGAACTGTTGTTGACCACGTATTTATGCACCACTTTACATATTTTTGCTGTGAATGCAGCAACCTTTCAATATTCATTGTGTGTCAACATGGCAATTCACTCAAGGCGTACTGGCATGAATTCATGGATTTGACCTTGCCAAATAAAAGTGGGGAACTGGGGGGGTTAATGTTTGTATTTCCTCAAAAGGCTTAGGAAATGTGGTGACCAGGAGCCAGTATGAGTTAGGAATTGTCTACCACTGAAATTAATGTAAAAAAAATAAATAAATAAAAAAATTAAAAAAATTGTATTCTTTGCCACTAATATACTGGCAATTCTGGCAATCAAAATGCAACAAAATGACCTCTTTTATTAATATATGCATATTACGCAACATTATAGCGACACTGTCTCCTTTAAACAGATCTGTGTGAACAAGGATGTAAGTTCTCTACACTGCTTGACTATGCTCAGAAAGTGACAAATATGCTGTTTAGTGAAAATGCACTACTAACTTAGCTACAAAATGCATGAATTGTCTTGTAGTGTGGGGAATTTGATAGGAAAATTCACACTTTGATAAATATGCCACAAAATAGACTACAGAACTGTGGCATGGGGGGCAACTGCTGATTTGGTGGTTAAACCCATAGAAAATATTCTTAACCAGCAATAGGTATCTCTGCAATTTAGTATTTCTAATTAGATACTGAAAGTTTATCATCTGTTACTGCAAAAGTCTGCAAAGAATGCTAGCATGCATAGTGCCCATCCTAATGAAACCCAGGTGCCAAGCACAGTGCCCATCATGCTTATACCCATACACAATGCCCATAATTCTTAAAATACAATGTTGCTTAGAAAGTGTTAAAACTGTGCAAAACAAATATCCCAGTGACAACAATAGGATGCTGAAGGCAACTTACCTAGAAGAAGGCAACACTAGTTAACAGGTGGGAGGTAGCACTGTCCTCTTTTACCCATGCAGCAGAGAGGAGTATTTAAATAGAGCAGCAATTAGAGATGCAGTTTGCAGTGAAGCCTGTTTCTCCTGCCTATCAGATAAACTCCCAGGTGTTAGTTTTTCCAAAGACAATGAATAATACAACAAATTCACAAAAATGTCAGAAATGCAGTACTGTGTAATGTCTGATTAAAAGTATTTAGTCAGTTTATTGGAAAATTCGGCTTATACACCAAAAAATAAATTGTTTTTGCCAATTGTTACTATTTTACACACAAAAAAAAAAAATAAAGTCCAGGTGCTGTAAATGTACCGTATATATGTAAAGGTCAACTAAACACTATAGGAGTTTTTTTTTTTTTTTTTTAACACCATATAAGATGCTTACATACACTAGCCCTCCTGCAAAGGGCAAGTTACAGCAGACAGCTGCTTGATGGTGGTGACAACAGAAAGGAGGACAGGAGGAGCAATTTCATTGAAATGCAGCAGAAAACCCATTTTGTAAAATAATCTGAAAGGGGAATAAACTGGCTGCCTAAATAAATAAGCAGGTAGGCATACTCTGAAAGAAAATAACTGCCAATTTAGGATTGTGGGTATTGTATTATGGAGGTATGGTGATATACAGACACACCCCACCCCAAAACAAGTGCTAGATTTACCTTGTATACAGGTGATTATATCACCAGATCATGTGACCCAAAGCTATCCATCTGAAATTCAGCCTTTGAGCCTATCACTGGGTCTGAAAATCTCAGCTAAGGCTTTATTACATGTGATTACCAACAGAACTGACTTACTCCAGTAATAAGGGCCACTTGCTATTCTTCACTGAATCACTAGACACTGACTGCACTATACATTCCATTCTACTGCAGGTGTAAGCAGGGCACACAGTATCCCTATACTTGCTGACAACCAGTCACAGTACAAATCACCGTTAATTCTATGTATAACTGCACTACTAAGTGGAGAGAGGGGGTTAAGTGAAGACGCTTCCTGTATTGTAAATAAGCTGCACAGGGATTGGACAGAGAAATTGTGGCTTGAATACAATAATACAGTAAGAGCAGGCATAATTGAGTGCTAAGAGTGCAGTAGTGATCCCAATAGGCAACTACAAATCCAAAGCTATTTTTCTTCTATCTTTGTAACTAAACCTCTACAATTCTTTTTTTCAAGTTTATTTTTCTGGACTTACATGATCCCCAATGAGAATGTTCTCAGTGTCAGCACTACATCACTACAGTACCACAGACTGACGTTTATATCCAACCTACCTTTTATCTATTTACCTGATTTTACTTTCTTTCCTCCAGCAGCAATACCATGCTACATTTTCTACATGTTTTTTTTTTTAAGTTTCTGTATATACGCAGCACTTTCCTTAGCTTTTTTCTCTCCATACATCTACCCATCTTGATCTCTGGAAACCCTTTTAGTCGCTCTGTCCTTTATAGCTAAACAGCAACCTTTGAATACATTTTAAGCAGTAGAACATGGATGGCACCGCTTGAAGCACAGCTATTAACAGCGCATTGGGTCACTCTGGCCAAGTCTCCAGGCATAAGCCTCCATTAACTGTTCTACATCTGAAATGACTTTCGTTCTTCAGCTACCCAAATGTCTTTTCCTTTGCTCAGAACTTGTAGGAGTGCTGTTACACAGTATCTCAGCAATTGATATATTTCTTTGTTTTTCATTCCATCGCCTCCATTGGAAAATGTGCCCGCTATGTGTATAAACAAATTCCCTCCTGAATGAATCAGATATTGCCAGGATGTTTCCCATACAAGAGAGGGAAGTTATTTCATCTTAAGGGACCAACACAAAATGGTGCGCAATGATGCTATGGATTGGCTTATAGAGCTGCCATCTCCAAACCTTTACTCACATAATTCTATTTTATTTGTTATTTACTGTTTTCTGTGACAAAGCTTTCCATGTTTTTGGCTTTGCCTTGGTTTCTTATCCCAAATTCAGTCAACCAGGGGTGTGACTGCACAGGGCCCAAGGTCCTATGAGGACCACAGTTATATCTTACAAAACAAAGACTGCACTATTAAGTGACCAGAGCATACCAGGAAGAAAGAGTAGGATTAAGAAAATAGGCATAACTGTTATGGGCAATTGGCTTCAAAGGCATCAGTCAAGCCTCTAACCATTATTTGACATTTGGCCAATGTTAAATAAATGGATTTTTGCAATATATTATATACCTATTTTCATTGGTTGTTTAATTTATTGCCACTTTCTTACAGAAGCCCCTCCTCACTAAAAACTTCCTTTTAGCAGATCATGCCACTTGATCCACAGGCTTGAGAATTCTGATACAACAATCATTGATAACAATTAGGTGGGAGGCAGTCTCGTGAGGTTAAACACCTGCAATATTTTGATTAGACTTAAGCTAGAGATTTCAATGGTTAGTCTTAAGATTACAAATGATCTGCTGAAGAGGAAGTGAGAGAGAGTGGGAGCTTCTAAAAAAAGGTGCTTATAAACTGAAGAGAGATTGAAAGAATAAAATATTTTACAAAAGCAATTATTTTACAATGACAAATAGATAAAACTGTTTTAGGCTGGACTGTTCCTTTAAGCTAGGTTCACACTAGCTTATTATGCACTGAGCATAATACGCTTGTGTGAACCTAGCCTTAAGCTTTTGGGGGTCTTATCCATTTCAGTTCTTATCTTTTACACCAAGCTTTAATAAAACAAACTATATGCTAGAGAAATATGTATAACCCAAAAAGGCAGCCTTGCTATATCACTGCTCCCAAAGCTTTAGGAATGGTGATCTGTAACATGAAGTTTTTTCAATGGCTAGTGAAGGATACACAAGATTCCAGCAGAGTAAATGTGGTTTTTATAGGGCTCTCCAATTCCTTTGCTTTAGGAACAGTACCTTTACACGGCTCGGGGGGGGAGTGTTACTTTAAAGGGGAAGATGGAGGATCATTAAAAAAAATAAATAAATTTGTGCACCTGATTCGTTCCTGCACGAGTGCATGGGTAAAAGCCTGCAAGACAGAAAACCAAGAAGAGACTGGAGTAGCTGCAGTGGGGGAGCCAATCTACTTAATGCATGCATTATTTTTACTTCAATGCAAATGTATTCCACAATTAGTTGTGACCCCAGATTCAAAGAGAGCAGTTAGAATACTTAATAGGGAGTTCCACCATTTTTCCTCAGAATGGTCAATGTAATAAAAGACATTCTTAAAACCCTATATATGATCTAGCATTTCATATACACTATACCAAGTGGTGGTGGTGGTGGTGGGTGTGTTTACAAAAATAAATAGTAGTTTCACCTTTGATATGTACTAGAAAGCTGAAGAAATCACATTATCCCATATGTAATATGCCAATATAACTAGCTAAAGCAACTGTAGATTTAAAAAGAAAAATAAAGTTTAAGACTTTAGATTGAGATAACAGTCAACAGTTTTTATTTACATTGAAAAAGGTCAGTAAAATGAAGGTAGCTTAATTGGTACCAGCCTATTAAAGACCGCTCAGCCTTGCGTCGGGCACTTACAAAGACGTAACCGCATTTCCAACTCGTAGAGATTATGTTACCAGGAGGTCCCCCAGTCATAAAAATGTCAGAAGCCAGAAACTGTGCAGAGCTAGTGAAATTTAAGCAGCAAGAAATCTAAAAGTGCAGTAATAGGAAAAAATAAATTAGAAATAAATATAATTATATGTCATGCCTACCAAAAATCTTTAACATTCAACGGTGTATAAATAGCCCTATCAACAGGATTTAACCTCTCAGATCATCACACACACAAAACACATTATGCACTGCAATTAAAACAAAATCATTAGCCTGGCAATTTTAAAAACCAAGAAAAAAAGTTTAAAATGTCAAATCAAAAATGTCTTTCACATGCATACATTCCAATCGGTAAGTAAACTAAAGAGCAGACATTTAAGGAAGGGAAAAAAATACTTGCTAAATGAATGGCTAGCAGTGCACAGTGGGGGGCTGAGAGATGCCTCCCCACTCACATTATAAATGACAAGAGAAATAAAATAGGCCTTTAATACATGCTGCACAATACATAATCCTCAGGGTCTTTAGAGCAGAAATAAATCACATTTCTGCCTTGTTTTTATATAAAGTATGAATTTCCCATGATACTGCGTAGGATTTCATTTGTAAGACTTTAGGACGCCATTTAATATCCAGATTATTTATTACCTCTTGAATGAATGCTGCTTTTAATTTCACAGGGAAAAAAAAAGAAAAGAAATTTTACTTTAGCAGGACCACACAGAATTCATTGTTTGATGTCCCGGGGAACCCCAGTTGCTGTTGGAGGCGCCTGCAGAACACAGGAAAGCTGCTACTCTTAAAGGCAGCTGTGTCCAGCTTACTTCCTTTTTGCAATAAATACTATTATTGGTTTATTCCTACTGTTTTCACTGCATAAAGCATTACAGAAATAGTGTTCCACAAGGAACTGTACATTCTACTCAAGTAAGTCAGTTCTGCAAAGAGTAGAAACTATTTAGTCATCTCATCAGGTTTTCACTTTATGCTTTTACTTATATTCTATATAGTTATAAAAAAAATGTTGATTTAATGAAGAACAGCAGCAGCTGTTACCATATAAAAGGTACAGCTATATCTGATTCTCTATGAAAGCAGTTTAGGTGCACTCAAGGAAAATATCAATGAATGAGGTCACACACATAAGATAGCATAGACTCTTCTCCTAGTACACAGGATACTTTAACAGACCCTTTACAGACATCAGTGATCCTACAGCTGGCAGCACTAAACTCCTATGGCATCCTTACAAGCAATGCACCACATTTTGGAATAGTGTTACTTCAGCTTCCCACTGACACCAGAAGCTAGCTGGTACAAAATTCAAGTTAACTGGAAACACCTGCCACTTCCCAGTTCAGGCCACAGAGTCAGTGACATTTCCCCAAATTAAGCCCGACGACACACAAAAGGCTTTTTGCCACAGACATTAACACACACCAAAATAGCTGCTTCAGTATGCTTTAAAATACACCTGCCAGTTTTGCAGGCTTAATTTAAATCTGTACTGGGGGAGGTACCATACAAATGAATTGGCCTTGTGGGTCAGTGGCCTCAGTATAGAGGTCTGCAATATTGCTGGGGATGGAGTTACAGAGCTGCTCTCAGGCAACTATAAACATCAGAGGCTGATCAATGGAATACCAGTACAAATGTATGGTGGCATTGCTGCTTTATAATGCTGGGACCTTTACTTTGTACTATATGCCTCTATCTCCGCCAAGTGCAATTTATCTACATCTTCAAATAGACATTAAAATCTTACCTCTTTGAGCACTAGTTTTCACGTCTATTTTCTGATTATATTACATACATACAGCGCCTATACTCTTGTTTCAGTCATAGACTGACACTTAGAGTGATGTATTTTCTTGATTATATGCTTGTAATTTAATTTATTTGTTCTTTGTTATACACTTCCCTTGTCTGTATTATATTATATATTATATAGTTGTATTGTACAGCGCTGTGTACCTTGTGGTGCTTTATAAATAAAAATATTACGGTACATACATACATACATACTACCAGTATTACCTTGACCTTCCTCTTGGTTACGTTTCACAGTCCAAAAACCTATTAGTAGATTAAATTGACTTTAGAAGGTGTTTGTTTATTTGCATGTGGTAGGGAAAAATAGATTGTCAGCTCTTGTTTGAAAGAGAAGACTGAAGGTTTAAAATCATATGAAATATGTCACAGTTACATAACTAAAAGATTAGTAATACTATATTCTATACAACATGGATCTAATTGTTAACTAATGCACAGAGTTGCCATGAGCAAACCTATCCTGACATAACCTTGCGTGAAGTAAACGTTGGCGAATGTTCACTGCCGAATGAGTGTTCATGTTCTTTTCATACAAAGAAAACAAGGTTATACAATTTGTGCAGAAAAGCAAATGAAGTTCTGCTTTGAACCAAGTTATTTTTGTATTTCTTTTACATTCATTTGTATTTGCTGCAGTATTATTCACAACAATCAACTACTACAAGAAGACACTCTAGAGGACAAGGATGTTTACAACTTTATTCTAGGAACTTTTTCAATTACCCTCAGAGTACCTTGTGTTCATATTTCTATGATGTCGCTATATAACAATATCCTCCTTAGAATCCAGTCTCTTACCAAACAAGATGCAAGATAAGATAGTGAGCAATGTAACACTAAATGCTTTATAGACCAAAGCAAGTGGAAATAATCTAACTGGGAAGGTCAGAGTTAAATTGGTACTACACTTTGTAGCCCACACCCACCCACCTATTCATAACCCATCTCATAAAGCAGTGATGCCCCACCTTTTTCCGCCTGGGGACCATATAAATTTCTGAGCCACTTCACAGGCCGCACAATGAGCATGATAATGGGGGGGCGACGCTTCGCGTCGGTTTCGAGGGGCAGGATATGGCCCGCAGGTTGGACATCACTGCCATAAAGGATTCTGGAATGAAGTGCGTGAGTACATGAAGTGAGCATGTACCTGGATACTTCACCATATACATAGTTGACTGGTCACTGGGGACAGTGATAAGGGAAGGCAGAGAGGCCCTCAACAACAGCAAAAACATCTATACCTGAAATGTTCATAGTTTTGTATACATTTTTCTGTTTAGTCCTTATTGTAAGGCACAAATTTACACATAAATGTAAATGCCCACTCCTTTTCTGTTGATACAGTGGCCATAGGATGTGGAGTTCCATGACCATATAAAGCCACAGGCCATGGGCTTTCACTAGTTAGGGTATATTTGATGTGGAAGCAATACTGTGCTCCTAGAGTATCTGTTAAAAGATAAAATTCTGAATTCAGCAATAATGAAAAATATTTTCCTTCTTTTAAAATGAAGTCATAAAATTTTGTGATGTTAACAGTTCTAATAGATGCCTTAATATTGGCCTATAAAACCTGAAGTTGTATATGTGCTCAGGATTTTCCATTTGACAACTTCAGTGAGGGAAAAAATGAAGAGAACTACAGCTTATATATAATCTGCAAAGCCTAATGTTGGCACAAACCCAAGTCACTTCAGGCAGGAGCCCCTTTTCCTTCCAGTATATAAAGCTACATAAAATAGTAAGAGAGCACTCTGGAATTACCAATATTTCTGTAGTGATTACCAATAAATTATGCTCTGAATTTTATCTAAAGTTGCAATTATTGACAAACACAATCTAAACAAATTAACATGCTGTCCTACTGCTCAAGTATTTTACTAAGCACACAACCACAATGAACTAAGTAAAAGTAACTAGTGAACCCTGGAATCTAATAATCTGCAGAATGCCCTTTAGCAGCAATAACCACCATTAAATATTTCCCATAGTTGGAAACATTTATTGGGATGACTCTCTTCAGGTCATGCCACAGCATTTTGATAGGGTTAAGGACAGGACTTCAACTTCCTCTTATTTTGGCATGAATGTTATTCATCAACAGGTGTAATCATTTACAGAGGTCTAGTAAACCATAGCAACCAATCAGAATTTGTCTGTCAGAATTCTAGTTTCCCTATACCAGTGAATGCTAAGAGTTTATTGGTTGCTATGGGATACTTGGCCTCAGTACAGATTGCCACATTAATTTCCACGTTTAGTTTACTTGGTTTCTTCGGGTCTCTGTCTTTTGCATCACCCAGCATCTCTTCAGTTTGAGGTCATGGACGGCTACCTTTACATTCACCCCGTTAAAATGTTTCCTTTGTGGGGT
>JAKJJM010054932.1:0-10313 GCA_021901965.1 Pipa carvalhoi | reverse complement strand
TGATATCATGTTTTTCTCAAATTCCTCAGGCAAGGTCACAGTTACAGCTATAAAGTTCAGGATGGTGAAACTAGAGCTAAAATGGATACTAAAGAACTATCATGACTGACAAAAACACTAAAATGGCTGATTACAGAACAAAATGGCTGACATATAAAATTCCATCCACCACACAGTCTCCTTTCTAGTTGCCATGATTACTGACCCTAGCAAGCTGGGAGCAGTTAAAATGCCAAACTAGAGCAAAAAATTTGGGAATTCATTGCCTGCTGGATAGGGGGGATATTAACAATGCAAATTAATAATTCCCCCTGGGACATATTCTGACTTGGTTAAAGTATTAAGTGGAGTACCACAAGGGTCAGTTCTGATCTAGTTCTCTTTATTCTTGTTATAAATGACATTGTAGATGTATCCATATTGTCAGATGATACTAAATAAGGTTATTGAATCTGATGTGAACATCTACTCACTACAGAAGAATTTGAATGTAATAAGAAATTGGGCAGATAAGTGGCAGAATGGTAAATATAGGGTTTTTATAATTCTGCTGAAAATGGAAGAAAAAATGTTTGCCACAAGAAAATGAGGGGATTCTTTACTGTAGGGGCCCTCAAGCTATGGAATGCTCTACCATGGTAAGTGGTAATGAGTGGTACTTTTGTCAGAGTGGAGAATGCTTGGATGCCTGTTTTGCAAGAAAATGCATTTCTAGTTATAATTAAATTAGTAATGATTGATCTAGGAATATAGCTGGATCTCCAACTATGGGACTGTGAAAGGAATTTCCCCTGCAAAGCCTCAATCTGCATGTTTATCCATATCAATCTTTACCGATATTGGAAATTTCTTTTTGCTCTTATATAAATTAGTAGAATTAAAAGTCCAGTGAACTGAAAAAAAGCACAGATAAACAGCAAAAGGAATCGAAAAGGCCTAAATTATCTTTATAAATTTCCCTCATAACATCAGAAAATATTTTACCAATATGTATGCATGCCATTTTTATTCACATAATCCTCAATTCAGCAATTTATATTCAAAACGCATTTTATAGACTTATACACAGATTTACACATTCTCCATACCATAACTCCTTAGAATAATCCCTCTTTATGCCCCTATTTCATCTGTTAAACCAGATATAGTTCACTCTGGACTTTAGACACACAGGTACTACATATTTCCCTCAGTTGGCAGTTCTTCAGGTAACGTGTTTATCTATCCTCTTGGGTTTCTAACTTGACTACTTACACACCTCCTGGCTTTGGACTGGGGTCTGAACTCTTTAACCTCTTCTGTGGGAAGCTGGGCTGCATTTGGTCCTCAGTATATTCCCTTGGGTTACCTTATCAGCAAAGCATTTATGTTTATTGCATCATACTTATCTTACTATCTGCTCTAGTCATGTGATACTGCTTATTCTTTATACTGTCCTACATTAAATTGGGAGCAGACTTACTCCCTCCTTCCCACCTTTCTACCTCCACCAAGAGCAATCCATCAATATCTTCAAAGCTAAATTAAAATCTTACCTCTTGGAGCACTAGCACTGGTTTTCATGTCCATTTTATATTTATGCAACTATTTATTCAAAACTTATATTTTTTATTTATTTTCTTATTTAATTGGTGCCTATAGCCAAATGAACTGTCACTTTATGCTTCTGCACTTGTTACCCTCCTATCTGTTTATGTGAGTCTTCCTCCTATTTAGATTGTAAGCTCTATGGGGCAGGGACCTCCATCCTCTTGTTTCAGTCATGGCCCGGCACTTAGAGTGATGTATTTTCTTTATTATATGCTTGTCATTTACTTCACTTGTTCTTTGTTACACACGTCCCTTGTCTGTTTTATAATTGTATTGTTGGATTGTACAGTGCTGTGTAACCCTGTGGTGCTTTATAAATAAAAATATGCATATATACATACATACATATATGCAAAGGATTCCATACACAGATTATGAAAACATACAATTAGGGACCAAAATAAAATGTTGGCAAGGTATTGCCTAAAGGGTTAAAGTTGTCTAAACTCATCATGATACATGCATCTATTAATACAGAGGATGCAAGTAATGGAGCAAATAAAAGGTAAGGAAGGATATATGTATAATGATTATGGGAGAATATAGATGTATAAAACAAAATTTTCTGCTTAAAAAGAAAAAGAAATTCCAAAGCATCAAAAGATAATCAATAGATTCAAACTATCCTTATCTATATAGGTATTAATATTCACTGGGATTTTAAAGCAAAATATCACAGTGTAGACCTGGGACCAACGGGGGTTATTGACTAAAGTGAGAATTTGAAATTCTCAAACAGCGGATTCCCATAGCAAATCTGTTACCACAACTATTTTAAAGTCGCGACTGAGACAATATTCCCATTATAAAGTTGAGACTGTGACAGTAGCAGTCTATAGCGACTGTGTTTAGCTGGCGAATTCACACCTTTACACTACTATTCGGACTTTAGCCAATAACCCCCTTAGAGATGAGACAACAGTTTCAATTTCAGGTGATCAGTTATAATAATAATAATAATTATGATGTCAGACTGGCTTTAGCAAGGTGGTAAAACTACTTCAAACCGAGTCTCCAATCATAAAATAAACTTCCTTATAAAAAGTCATGCTATTTATGTCTCTCAGTTCACTATGACTATTTAAACAAAGCTATAGCTAAAAATGTGACACAATGTGGAGTCAGGCCAATCGCAACAACAAACCTATTGACTCAACAAGGATATATCTGCAAAATATATATACTTATTATTATCGCACACTTTGTATTGGGCCAGATGGTGCTTCTACATTAAATCATCCAATATATCTGTCTGCAAGTGTAAAATTCACAGAAAAGTTGCGCTATTAAAAATATAAATACAAAGGAAAATAAATGCTATGTTCAAACATCTTGAAAATAATCAAATCTCTACCTTAAATTGTGATCAATAACAGCAACTTGTATCACTTTAAAGGCCAGAGGGATATGTAATGCTTTCTAAATCAATGTTTTATTTGATTAAAATAAATAGCAGCAAACCGTTTCTGCTGCTATGCCAAGAAAATCCGCCGACATCATACATCATTGGAACTGCCTCAAAGGCTCGTTCCCTTCGCAGGAGACATTTCAAGTAATTTCCAAGGAGGATCTTTAAATGATTTTTATTTTTCCTGTGACATTCTGCCAATGATTATTTGTAAAAAAAAAAAGCTGGAAGGAAGAGAAATAGTACGCACGCAAGTACATAAAACAATGCTTAGAGATAAAAAACATACATTTGTAAATACACAATAAATGATTATATAAAACTATCTTGTTTAAAAAACCCACAAGACTGCGTTGACATTAAATACAAGTGCTTGGATCTTTATATGCTTTATTTAAACACCCACTTTATGCACTGTTCTACTTGACTCTAAAATGTCCCCCACTTTACCAGTAAGGGTCAATCTATCTGCTTCTTAAATTAAAGGAGACACTTATCATGAGTCACTCCATGGGCAAAATGTAATAAACTCAAAAAGACTTGATTTTGTCTTTTCGAGTTTATTCCCGGGAGATTTCACCGTGAGATGATCCTATGGGTTTCTTGCGCAAGCTGCCCTTTCCGATTTTTCAGATTGGATTTTTCGATGGAAAGGCAGCCATCTGCTCTGGCTACCTTTCCATCGAAAAATCCAAAAAATCGAAAAGGACAACTTGTGCGAGAAACCCGCTGGATCATCTCGCGGGAATAAACTCGAAAAGATGAAATCGAATCTTTTCGAGTTTATTCAATTTTGCCCTAAGTGCTTGTTTTGGTCCATAAGGCTGGGCACACTTCTACTGATATTTCAGTGAACTGGTATCAAGATGAGATAGCTCAATAAGATATCAGGGTTGGGAATGATACAGAGAATTAGACCCTGGATAAGTGTTGGGGAGCAATAGAGTTATATGACATAGTACTTATAAACATGGAAATTTTCTATTTGAAGTTGAATTCATGATATTTATCGAATTGTGCCGGTTGCAGTAAACAAACTCCAACTAGTCTCTTTGTTATCTCTGGAACCTCAGATAATACATATTTGTGAAATGCCTCAGAAAGCTCATTTAGTAAAAGGTGACTGCAATCCACAGAAAGAAAAACAGGACATAAAGCAAAAAAAAAAATCAAAAATTAAACTTCGAAGAAAAGGAATAACTGCCATGCCAATTCTAACTACCACTTTATTTTTCTAGTGCTACTGGTAGTTAAGAAACTGATGATGATTTGGGGTATAGGTCTGGGTTGATAAAAAGGGTCCAAGTTTAAAATACTGTACCAAGCCCATGGACCTCTGTTTATGCCAATAAACTGTATGCATAAACAATATGGTACAAGATACAATCTACCCCTTATTTAAAGGGATATGATATATACTGTCATAGACTAGCATTGAGAAATGTATATAGATTTATTCTGACAAATTTGTAGTGCTTTTTATTTATTTATTTGTTTTACCTGTGGATTACCAAAAGGGCACTCCTTTATAACAGGGTATGGTGATAAAATAATGTCGTTTTTAACTCTGCAGCTGCTGATGGTAAGTGAACAACACGATGTGTGCAAAAGAGAAAAATGGTACATGATAACTCAGGCATTAAACTGGAACTTTGGATGCCAGCCAGCCTATACTGAGTTACATTATCTCCAAACCACATCACTGCAGATTACCGTCACACAACCCAAGTTCTTAATTTCACACTGAAAGAAAGGACTAAGGAGTCACTCGGGATCCAGAGTCTTAGAACCGCCCCTCTTCTTCACTCTGGGAACAGCTCACACATGGACAGGCAGACTTGCAAATGATAGCAGTTAAGCGCTAATGAAAACTATATACAGTCACAAAAACAGTATATCATTCTTTTTGGAATTACTAGCCCGTGGAATCAGAAATAGATTATTTTAAAAAATATTAGTTTTAGATTTCCAGATTGTAGATATTTTTATATAAATTCCTCTATATAGGTCACAGGTTTTTAAATGTAAATTGTCATAAATGTGAAGCAATATAGGACTAGCATCTTGTACCAGTGAGGTATAGGAGAGTGCACTAGGCAGTCACCTTTATTTCCTTTCTCTGATCTCAGCCATATTAAAACTGGTTTATACTGAGCTGTAGTGCACAATAGTGATTGTCATAATTCATAATAGTCAGAATTTATTAGATGATATACAGATTAATAAGGAAATAAAGTCACGCACATCAGTCTACAGTAGAAAACTCTTTTGAGGAGCTTCCCTCAAAAGACATCTCATTTGTAAGATGAGACTCACTTGTATGGCACAACAATACTTTAGGTGAGGCACAAAAGAATACTCAATCTATGTGTAAAAACTGGGTATGGAATTGTGTGGTGTGTGCTTTCCCAGAGTCCTTGGTGTAAGTAGACTTTTTCTGTTGCTAAGATAGTTGCTTCTGTTCCATGTCCTTCACCCATCTAATCTGTTATGAGTCTGAAGTGTGAACTTGTTTGATGGGTCATTAGTTTATTCCATAACTGGAAGCACGTTGAGATAAATATTCTCTGTAAACAAGTATTTACATTTAAATATCCATCAAAGGAAATTTTCATTCGACTTTACTTCTTCCATCATATTTTTTTGTTTTAATGGTTTCTGTTAGCTACACTTAAACAGTAACTGGTATCTGGTTTCTTCTAAAGAAAGGCAAAGGTTTATTTAAAGTGCACCTGTCAACTTGTCCCGATTTGAAGCTGTGGGAGCCGCCATGTTGTGCCCAACCTACCAATCAACCACTCTGACACTCCTCCTAAGGCTGTACAATGTACACACTAAGAGTGAAATTGACAAAAATCAAAATTGAAAAGGCCAGTTTTGACCTTCTCAATTTTTTTCGATGTAAAAACGACTGTTACATCAAAACATTTTGATTGATTTTTTTCTATTGAAACATTGCGATTGAATTGTTTCAATTGTGTTTTTCGAATGAAAAGGAACCAAAGTACTTATGTAAAGTATGGCTATTTTTCCATTGAAAAACACGATCAAAATATTTTGATGTAATGACCGTTATTATATAAAAAAAAAAAATTGAGGTCAAAAACGGCCTTTTTGAGTCTTGTAAAAAAAAATATAGAAATAAAATAACTTTAGTAGATATCTTATACATTTTAATGGGTTTCCCTTTAAAATCACAATCTATTTTTTGGATCATAATAAAATAAATAAATAAATAAAAAAATTACAACTATCACGCTTGTTAATGATAAAAAAAAAAATTAAAGAAAAGTGTACCACAACTGAAACTTGCAGAACATTTATCATTTTCTGATGAAATAGAAAAGGTAATATATTTCAGTTTGTGTTATTATTCCCCACAGTAATTTGTTAAGTGCCAGGACTTTATCCAGTACATCACCATAAGAAACAAGATGTCATTTGAACATGACACATGGAAAAGTATTAGCTCCATTGACCTTGCTGCACGCAACGCCCTTTGTTAATAAGGTGTAAATTATGTTGTTCTACCAAGTATTATTAGAAAGTTACATGATTACTCTTGGGATTTAGCATGAAATTCTAGGACAATGGTGGTAGAAAACTGCTGAAATAAACCAGAAAGCTAGAAAAAAAATAACACAAAAACATATCTTAATAGATTAATATTTAACATTGTTTTTAATGAGGCAATAATGAAGAAAAGGTAATAGGTAAACAAAATCTACCAAAATATGAATGGGAGCGCAGGAAAAATAGGATACATATAATGTGAAACAAACTAACTGAAGAAAAAACACAGTTATACATATAAATATAAATATGAATAATACCAAAATATTTGAACAACTGTGAAAACTGTTGTTGGAAAAACGTGATATCTACAAACACGAATAGTGCAAATAGTGCATACTGTGATCCCATTCATATTTTGGTAGATTTTGTTTACCTATTGTGTTTCTCATACAGGCCTGTGGGTAGTAGGCCTTTTTTATGGGTTTAGCGCAGTCACAATTTATTTTATCATAAGTCTTTTATCATACTGTTTTAACGAGTGGGCGTTACGTTTCTTTTTTTATTGTTAGGTTTTTTTCCTTTTCAGTCAATTCTTTTAATGAAGAAAACTTATTGTTGCCTACACCACTCCAAAAGGCAAGGGAGTCTGTTTATGATATTGGATATTGCCAGCATATAGTCATAAATATAACTAAATGTAAAATTACAGTGGCATTAGGTTCTTTAAGAAAATAATGAACAAATCATCTTTGTGATAATGATTTTGTTTCAATGTACCAATTTATGAATGATTCGTTACTATATGGTAAATTGTTAATTACATGATGCTACATTACACACTCTACCACAATTCGCTTCAGTGTGGTGTGCATGCACTGAACATTAAATATGAGCAACCTAGGGTAGAACATGAAATATGCTTTCCTCAGTTCATTACAAAATAGAGAACTTTCCCTGAAGCAGTAGTTTTAATGTCAAAAAAGCTGACTCATTAAACTTGAAACAATTCACATTGCATGACGGATGTATGTAGGCCTATTCTAACAAACACCCACAGCCATTAATTCATGATTAATTTTTCTTTTTCCTGTATTCATGATTTTAATGAGCTACAAACTACTCAAGGGGATTTTTAAAAAGACAGATGATGGCCTACAAATTAAACTCTCTGTGTTTGAAGCTGGATCTACAGCTTGAGACTTGAGTTTCATTCCCAACCAGATGGGGAACTGTCAAATGAAGTTTGGAGTTTTTGGGAAGGTGGTTCTAAGTCTTTTTGAAGAGATAATGTGGGCAAAGTATCTGTATAGCTGTGCCTTATTAAATTACTTTATTTTACCTATTTTTATACAGAGGGTTTTGTAACATGCATCTTATTTTAGTATTAAAAGTAGTAGTATTTATTATTATTTATTATTTTAGTAATAAGAACTAGTTTGTGGAAGTAGTCACAAAAAAACACGAATTTGGGCCTTTACCCGACTGTAGACACTTTAATAAATAACTTCCTTATTGCGTTCCCATAAGGTTTTCAAAGACTGGCCAGAGCATTGCACAAGGAATGGGTAATTTGGCAGCTTGTGGCAAATGCATGAACAGGTGATAAACCTCCATATTGAGAATGATCTAGCTTCTGCTCCCTGGTCTTTTACTGAGTGCACAAATATCATATTATCTCACTCTGTATCATCTTTGCTGCTAGATATGGTTGGGGTCCATTTATATTCAAAATTACTACTCTCTTAAATTTCTTGGATGTGCATTATGAAATGAACTGGGAGATGGATTCCAAGGAAGCTACATCTTTCAATGAGAAATATCTGCTGGTGTGATGCTTCCTGCTTCTCACCACAGGACAGGAATTACAATCGAGACCCAAATGCAAAGGATCAGCTCCAGTTTAAACCAATCAAACAGCAACGTAGTGCCAGATGGAGACAAAAAGAGAACTAGGTCTTTGTTTTAATTAACCAGGTTATGTACTGTGCACCGTGCTGCCCAAATGAGGTGTCTAGAAAGTATAGCACCAACATGGAGGGCAACACTTTGGAGGGGAATTTTTAATTTCAGAATTCTATGAGTGATTCTGTTTGAAGCATGTCATATAAAGATTTGTACCTGCAAAAGGTATAGTCTCATACTGCCATTGCAAAAATATGCATTTCTCTCTGACAACCTGACAATTAAATAATCTGTGTTTTGTGCTTATGATATTTGTTGAAATCTGAGAGTTAAAAAGTAAATGAGCATATGATCAAAACTACAACAACAGAAGCTAATTAAACTTTGTCATTAGTTTTTGTTTCTAAATGTACAAAATATGTTATGGTTGATCCATGGCCTGAAATGACCACTGCACACACTGTTATATATTAAATGTTTTTCATTAAATAAAAGCCCCAAAATGAATAGTATCAGTTTGATAATGAATACAAAATATTCTTAGATTATAGAGAGTATTTAGACTATATTTATAGATTATAGATTTATTGGACAGTGACAATTTAAAGGTTTTGCAATGGCATTTGACTTCACATTTATATATGGCATAAAATTGCTTTATTGTTGATTGGCATCCAAACAAAACAATTGCAGTTATCTTTTCATATTAAACCTATTCTGCTGCAGCTTGAAATCTACATAGGCATTTGATATTTACAAGAATCATGGATCGTGGATCATGACCTTGGGGGATGGTAATAGCTTGTTATCACATAACATGAAAATACCTGGATCCATGTTTATTCATGCGGTACATGACTTACCAGGGTAACATTTTAATTCACAAGAGCACACTGCTGACAAACTATCTTATGATGAAAGAAGGACAGAAATGATGTAATCAAAATGGGAAGGGCTTAATTACACAGTTACTGATTAATAGGCATCTTGGGTAGGGAAAGTTGAAATATCTTTGTTGCTGAACTGTACTGCATATCCGCATTTTTGTTATTTTTCACATATTCAAAAAATGAATAATTGCCACTGAAATCAAAATTTACTTGAAAAAAAGGAATCCTTATTTTATAGTTTGTTTCATTTTTGATTTCATCCGTTAATTTATGGATGACATCTGCACTTTCAATAACAGAGTCCTCTATTAGGCTATACAAATATCAGCAAAATGTTGTCAAACAAGCAAAAAATAAAATATCGATACCGAACGTCCAAAATCAACGTTTCACCAGGTGACAAACATTCTAGGAGAAGGGCTAAACATATTTTACCCTTTTAGAAATGTGTTCCCAGATCTTACAATGTGTAAAGCTATATCAAAACACACTAGCAAATGATAGATTTTTAGATAAATTTTGAGTCCTGGAAATCAATCATATATGTATATGATTCTCCAACCAATCCGGTCACTTATCCTTCTATGAAAATTAACAGTGACTTTGAGCAATAATAATCCACATACTAAATTTCTAACAGACTAGCTTATGTAGGAAGAGCACATTTATCAGATGACATGTATCTCCATGGATATTTCTCCATCACCAATGTTCAGCATATGACTTTAGAATTAACAAACAAGTATAATTCATCAAAATTAAATGACAAATTGTGTAGCATTATTTGAGAACGGATCTACTATTTGCTTGTATGGTATTTACTGGACACTGCAAAGTTCTTTTGTAAAGAAGCAGTGGTTTATTATCACAACTTCATTCTCATCAGCATTTCATCAACCTAGCCTTAAAGGGGAACTATAGTCAGATTACATCTTTACATATGCAGTACTATACCTTAGTGAAAAGCATTTCTCCCCAGTAGTTTTTCCATCTGAAGCTGGATGATT
>JAKJJM010054880.1:0-18800 GCA_021901965.1 Pipa carvalhoi | reverse complement strand
ACTTTCTTTCCTCTAAACGTAGAGGATGCCCCCTTGTTATACTTACAGTTCTTGATATAAATAGATTGTGGGAGAGATCTCTGTACTGACCTCTAATATATTTAGACATGGTTATTAGGTCAGCCCTTAATCTTCTTTTTTCTAGACTAAACAAGCCCAGTTTTGATAATCTTTCATGGTACTGTATTTCACCCATTCCTTTTATTACTTTAGTAGCCCGCATTTGAACCCGCTCAAGCTCAACCATATGTAATGAGCAAGTGTGGCAAGAGGTCCTGTCATTTTCTATTACCCTAATTTCTAATAACACCACCACATATGGGATAAAAAGCATGACTTCCCTGATTAAATAAGGGCTTAGATGACTAAAATTTTGTATTGATTTTATTGATTAATTAAACTCTCCTAAACATGGTGTATTGGGTTGAAAATCTTGATATGTTCAGTTTTAAGAAAGGGACCATTTGAAATAGTTTTTTTTACCTAAAAAAATGTTTTGTGCCTCTATCTATCTGCCTGTCTATTTATCATTTAAACATTTAGGAATTATTACTACTGTACAGTAGTTTAATAGAGTTAAACAGTAAGCGTTTTCTTTACAAGCTTGCAAGTTTGTTAAATTGTCTAACATATTTGACAAGTTCTGCCAGATAATAGTTTTTTTTTTTTTTTACAGTGTCCAGAATTTAAAAGGCCAAGAGACGTAGCAGTAGATTGGATTGCAGGAAATATCTACTGGACAGATCATTCCCGCATGCATTGGATGAGTTATTATACTTCCCACTGGACCGGTCTTAGATACTCGATAAATGTAGGACAAATAAATGGTCCGAACTGTACTCGTCTCCTAACCCATATCGCTGGAGAACCATATGCTATTGCAGTAAATCCAAAAAAAGGGTAAGATGATCTGTTTATATTGTCAGCACAGTATTTCAAATAATAATTTTTATGAGTGCTCTCCTATACAGTCTTTATAATTCATCGTGCTGCTTTACTTGCCTGCATTCTGTAACATTAGAATTCAATATCCTTCAGAATGATGTATTGGACAGTCATTGGGGATCGCTCACACATAGAGGAGGCAGCAATGGATGGAACTCTGAGAAGAATAATAGTGCACAAAAATTTACAAAGACCTACAGGTACAACATATTTTTTTGTAGTGTTAGTAAAAGGAATTGTGCCTGATTCATTTGGTATGAAGTATTACTGAATCAACAACATAAATGTAATATCCCAAGAAAGCTATCTAAAGAGGATGTTCATCTTACGTGTAATTTCAATATGTTGTTTGTTAGGAAATTTCAAAATCAGTTTGTAATAGCTTGTAATATTATTTTTTTAATATTTTTTTTAATTATCTCCCCCCCCACACCTAACTTGTTTATAAGTGAACTATCCTCTGATTGCTAAGGTTAGTTACTGAGAAACCAAGCAGTGATTTTAATCGCAGACTAAAGGCGAAATTTACTAAACTCAAAAAGGTAAATTTTGGCCTTTCCGAGTTTATTCCCTGTAAATATCACTGTTCAATCTGTAAATATCGATCACATTTTTAGATGGAAAGGTAACTATACTTTACATTAGTACTTTGGATACATTTTCATCGAAAAATTAGATCGAAGCATTTTGATCGGTAAAAAATATCAAAAAATATTGATTGATGTTTACCAATCGAACAACGGTATTTACAGGAAATAAACTCGAAAAAGCCGAAATTGACCTCTTTGAGTTTGATAAATTTTGCCCCAAAAGTGAGCTTATAAAGGGTCTGAAAAGAATTATAATTAGTAAAAATAATTTTAAATCAAAAGTAAAGCCTAAAAATAATTGATTTCCTATTAGAGGAATGTTGACCCCAGAAAAAAAAACACAGAAAAGCAAAAAATTAACAATACATACAATTAGTTGCAAATCCGACTTTCTATAACATTTTAGGATTTTTATTTTTTGCATGGTTGTTGGATATATATTTTATTACTGAATAAAAAAATAAAATGTAGTGGGTTTTTTTTCCCAAATTTACCATGTTTCTGTCCTGTTTGCTTTTACTTTTATTTACCCTGCTTCACCTGTTATTTTTAAATTATTTTAACAAAAAAAATTTTTTTTTGCAAAGTCTGGAATGGGATCAGTGCACACAGTGTGAGTGGGACACTCCGGTTTGGAGACATTTCCCTAGGTGTGAAAAACTTTAGGGAAACATTTTGTCAAAACTTAGTTTGCGCTCAGAACATCATTAATATATCAAGACTTAAACTTAACAAGTCATACAAGGCTCAAATTCAATATAACATTTATTGACCTATTTTTAGGGTTTGTACAATGAGGATACTGAACTCTAAAAACATCAACGGCATTGCAGTTCTCCTACTAAAAACGTTATTTAAAGGAATAATTTCTCTTCTCATTCTTCTTCACAAACATAATCCTCGTCAAGGTGGTCTGAAATCCTTCTTTTACCTCTTCTCTCTCCACATACAGTGACTGAACCTAATAGGAAAAAAAACATACATTTTCTTTGATTAGCATTTAATACAGTTTGAGTGCATACATGTATCTAAAACGATAATGTTTGGGGAAAAAGAGTGTATCTTTAAAAAGATGGGGGGGGACTAAAAACAAATACTTTTTAATGATTCTATTATACTTCTTATATTTCAATTTTTGGTTACAAATTCTGACTGGTTCTACTTGCTTTGAATGTACTTGGAAAAGTATCAAATAAAAAATGGCATTAACACCAAACTGTAGAACATCACGAATACCAAAAAAAACAACAGTCTTATTTTTAACTGTGCGAATGTAACAGAAGGTTAACAAAACACACATTTTCTTTTGCCATACAGTATGAAATACGTGCAGCTCTATATTTCTTCCACTGGGATCCATGACTGTGTGGATAGGCATGCTTGGATGGACTAAAATTGCTCTGCTTCATTTAATGCTGCTGTTGAGAATGTGTCTCTGGCTACCAATATTTTGATAAGAGAGGTTACTGTACTAGAGGGAATAGCCAAACAAACATGTACTTATTGCAGGAGGAAAAAAATAATTTTGCATGCTGTCTCTTAAGATGTGAAAGTAACTTGAACAGAAAATTGGTCACCTGTCATTGACAGAACTGAAAGGAAGAGTAGAATGCAAGACTGGGGTAATGTGTTTTATGGATTCTTGTTAAAGATTATTGGAATCTTTCTGTTACAGCGCAACAATTTAGAGAGTCAAAATACACTTGCTGGTGCCGGTATAGTTTGGGAGTGCGAAAAGGAATGTTATAAAAAAAAAGGATTATGTATCCTACATAAAATGTAGAATTATTATTTCGGAGTGGAAATTTGTTTTTTCCTCCACATACATACACGGCTTCTATCCGTACCACATTGCCATTACAATATTCACATGGCTGGATGCAGTGGCTAATATCGAAATAAAAATATAAAAAGAAAAGGAAATGCATTCATGTAACTTTTCAAATAAGCAAAATGTGTATTTATAAAACCAACAATTCCATTCAAAAGGAGGTCTACTCTTGACTATGTGTATATATTTAGTTTGCACATTTATATGCAGAGCGCTTTACAGAGATTAATCATTCACTTCAGTCTCTGCCCTGTGGAACATACAATCTTATACAGCCACACGCATAGACAGAAAGACATAAACTAAGGCCATTTAGAAATCCACACAGATACGGGAAGAAATCAATGAACTACATGCAGATGATGACCAGGGTGGAGCAGAATACGAGTTCTCATACACACACACACAATGGGAGCGATTTAATAAAATCGGAAAGACCGGTACCGGTCTTTCCGACTTTCTCGCGGGAGGTTATCCCGTTTTCCAGATTATGGAAATCGAAAAACACCGATTTCCATAATGTAAAAATCGGGACTGGGCAAATTTAGCCCGAAAAGACTCCAATCGAGTCTTTTCGGGCTTAATAAATTTTGCCCCTTGTATTTATATATAATTTATTATTTTTTTTAGAGAAATAGTATTTTGTTTATGCGAATAATCTGTCATTTTCTACAGGTTGTGTATATTCTGCTGTTCTTTTCCCTAGGGTACCAGCAGGGTTATCATCAAAAGATATGTATTTTTTAAATATTTCCACTGTTTCCAAAGCTTCCAACGATTTTCATCTTTTCTAAAATCACATCAGGCTGTCAGAGGATAAACAGGAATTTATTCCTGATAAAAAAGAAATACTAAAGTATCAAAATGAAGCTTTCTGTAGACAAAGTTTGAAACCATGACATTTTCACCCTAATACAAAAAAGGTACCGGAGACAAACAGCTTGTGTTTTATTATTAAGAACAAGACTTTGCAGGATTTCCAACAGATCAAAGAAAATATATTCTTTCATTGCAGAAAGAGAAAACAAAAAAAAAAATCAAAACAAAGAAAATGAAATTCAACACACTATAGTTCTTCGTGTTGCATGTGTGCATAATTTAACAGTTTGCAAAGAGTACATGCTGTGGATTAAAAATAAGTCTAGATCTTTACTTTGGTCCCTAATTTTTTTTAACAGTTCCAATCCTTATTATTGTTCTTTCTCGGAAAAAAAAAGTAAATAATACATTGGATATAAAAGTTTTTTACAAAACCATTTATGCTACTCTTTTTCTCTTTTTTTTTAGGCCTTGTGGTCGATCACTTTGCTCAGCGATTGTACTGGGCTGATTTTGAGATGTCCATTATTGGAACAGTCAAAATGGATGGTTCAGATTTAACCATAGTTGTTAGTAGTAGACAAGGTAGGTAGAATAAATTTCAGCAATATTTTGGGCTTATAAATTATCAATAAGGAGCACATTTAACAAAATGAAATACAAAAAAATACTTGGATTTATAATATTTTAGGCTTGCATACTGTGCCTACTGATGTAATACGACACATTTTCCAGTCCTAGGATAGTAACGTGAATTTGTTATTGGTTTGTATTATTAGGGAGGTACCCAAACCACTATTATATATATTATATTAGTCTTGCAAACTGATAACATTTCTTGTTGTTGCAGAGAGCATTAAATATTAATAACATACCAATTACATTCAGTTCTGTTTACACGCTTTCTACTTAATGGAATAACTATTTTTTTTTTCTATTTTTTTTTCCATTTATGTAAGGCTTACTGTACCCTCACAGAATTGATACATTCGAAGACTATATCTATGGAGCAGGCCTTAAAAATGGTGTATTTCGAATTCAGAAGTTTGGGAATGGTGCTATGGAATACCTGAACTTAAATGTTGAAAATGCAAAAAGTGTTTTAATCTCCCATCGTTTCAAACAGCCAAGCTGTGAGTGCTAAAACACCCTATTCTGTCTATTAAGATAAACATTCAGTTTTAAGATACTTGCTTTGGTTTTATTGTTACATATTACATATTAGAAGCTTACTTATAAAGACAGGGGTCACACTAGCTGATTTTCTGCTAAGTTTTTTTTTAATAATTAGGGTCATTATTGTCTATGGTATAAAACACAATAGCCCGTGTAGATTGTCTCACAGGATGCAATGTATACTGTTATTCCAGCTCAGCTGAAAATCAGCTAGTGTGAACCTGGCCTAAAGAGGCGAAGAGATAATTTGTTTTGCCAAAATGTAAATGTACTATTTGTCAAGTATTGATAAGCCTATAAGGCTGCACTGATTAAAACAATGGGTTTTTCATGACACATCAGGCTGTGGCAGAATTTTTGTTATAAGGATAGCCTGTATCTCAATTGTAAAGCAAGATACAGTTAGTAAAGAAGCAAGAGACACATGCAAGTAAAATGTGTCTTATAACTTGTCGAAAATTTAAGTAAATCCATTGTTTTAATTCTAAGCTACTTGACTAAGCAATATTTTAAGGCACAAACTAAACATTGTAATGGTGACAAGATCCTTTTAATTTGTTGACTAAAAATAAGTTAAATGTGAATAGTAAATAGAACAATTCCAGTATTTTGAGTGTATCACTGGGTCATTAAATCATTGACCACCAGGCTGCTTTTTTAAATTCTTCTAAGCTCGTTTTGTCATTTGAACACAACTCATCACAATATCCTTTATTAAATAGTTCCTTTATAGGACTTCGCGTAATCTTACATCGTTACATTGAGTTATCTTAATTCAACAGTGGACATTTATAAAATTTAAAAAAAATTTGAGTAGTTAATGCTGGACAGTC
The DNA here is from genome assembly GCA_021901965.1 of Pipa carvalhoi. Lineage (NCBI taxonomy): Eukaryota > Metazoa > Chordata > Amphibia > Anura > Pipidae > Pipa > Pipa carvalhoi. The sequence goes on along the minus strand of JAKJJM010054880.1, from coordinate 12,606 downwards.
TTTTTTATTGATATCACCTACTGTATATAATAGGCTATTCAAAAGCATTGTTCCCTACTGAGTCCTTTCACGTAGCCACAGTTGAAAATGTATTTCCATCAAAAAAAGGATATCGATATTAATCTGAAATAGAAGGTGACCATAACTGGAAAACACTGCAAAGGATAACACTTTCAATCGATCTATATTTATCGTTGATGATTTTTTTTTTCTCGACATGGAAAATTATTTTGTTGTCGCTGTATAAATCAATAGAAACAAAAGTACAGTTAAACAGAAATAAATGGAGAAGCAAATTGAAAAAGGTCAAAACGATCTTTATAAATATCCCCTACTGTGTTGGAATGTTGCAAAATTAATCACCAGTCACAAAGTGTTAGATAACAAATAATCCCAGTTACACTTGTATTGGAAAAAAAAAGGATGTGATGATTACATGTTGTTTTTGACATTGTACATATTTTTCCTAAACCTTAATAAAAATTTCTGGCAGAAACATCAAGGATAACTATAACTAATACAATTTGCATTGATATCCCAAAAAATTATCTTGATTTAAAAGAATGTGCAAAGGTATACTTATCATGCAGTGGTGGTACCTTTTCAGCTTACTTTAAATGTTAATCTTATAAAAAGAATTGTGACCACAGCACGTATCTTCTTTAAACTAAAATAAACACACTGAGGCAGGAGGTACTACTGCAAAGCACTGGAAATAGAATAGAGGGGGCAAAGCCAATGTTGTGAATATCTTTGGAAGAGATGCTGTGCACTGAGGGCCCTTCAAGCCCCTCAAAATGCCCCCCTAAAAATAGGGACCAGGTGGCGGCTGCAACACTCAAATTTCTCTCCTGACTTTGATGTAGGCTATAATCATAGCTGTGATACTACCCACTGATATCATGTTGTATTACAGAAATTGCATTTTGCTAGAGATAGCTATGGTATTGTTGATTTAATGCTTTGACTGTCACTTACACAAATTATAGCTATTTTGATTGATCACCACGACTCCCTGAAAAGTTATGCCAACCCTGATCACACGTGTGTCTTGGCCCAAACAAACTATCATAAGATGGGAACAGATGCAATTACTAATACCCAGCAGTTTTAGGTTTGAAAGTCTGCAGGTCCTGCCAGAAAATGATAAATTACACAAGTTCAGATGTTTCTATTGTATTAAGAATTTTGGCCTAAACAAATAAATGGTACTCTTATTTTTTTATTTTTTTTTTAACAGTGCCTAATCCTTGTCTGGATTTAAAATGTGATTTCATCTGCTTACTCAATCCTTCAGGAGCAGCCTGTGCTTGTTTAGAAGGAAAAGTTCAAATAAATGGAACATGTATGGATCAAAATTCTGCAGGTCAGTCTAATATGGTACATTTAACCTGATTTAGAATAAGATGAAATATTACTGTGCATGGGAATGACTATTGGTAGTTATGAAGGAAAGAACGCACAGTTTAATATGTAGACAGTCCCATGGTGCTATCCTCTTAGATGTGTGGCAGCATCATAGCGGACAATGTATAAAATGAGGAGAAAAGAGGATACACATACTGAAAATTGTGGTGTATAGTCTTATTTTATACTTAACAACTGTGCAAGTTTTAAGGAACAACATTTTAGGGAGAATTTTCCTCCTTTTGTCAAGTAACATGACTAAGGGAGGCAACTGCCCCCAAAATGTGTTACATGATATCAAATAAACAATACTCCAACAATATCAAGTTAACTCAAGACTCAGAGTAACCAGTTATTTACCTTGGGGGACTTCTTTAAATCATAAATCCAACATCTTTGATAACATAATGGTAAATAAATGTTGAAGGGCCTAGTTTCTCAACTAGTGTTATATGTAGCTTTATTTGGCAGGGTTAGGGACACACGGTACACTTAAAAGGTAACTATTTTATGCATATTCCCCTAAGGAAAATTTGGTGGCAATTTTTGATGAAATCAGTAAGGGAGTACTTGGAATTAAGATGGACTAGTTAAAGGGTACTTGAAAGAAAAAAATGAGAAACACTACTATAGGCAACTAGATTTACACTGTTCAGTTTGAGATTCAATGAATTTACTGCAGTTTTATTTGCATTTCTGGGGGTGGATTGTTATGTATTATCACTGGAAGATCTGTTACTAACACCATGGGCGAAATTTATTAAAACTGAAAAAAACTCGATTTTAATTCATTGACCGATTTCGATAAGTATCACCAAAAATTATCGATATTGCGACATCGAATTGCTGACATCGCTATATCGGATGGTATTTTCGCGATTACAATCTGATTTTACAAAAATCGGAAAAAATTGGCCGCGATTTGTTTTGATATAGCGATATCTATACCGATTCTCGATTTCCGGATGCGTCTTCCACAAAAAAATAGCCCGTTTTCGATATTGAAAATCGCCGATATTGATAATAGAGATATTGATTAATCAATATTGATAATCAGAATATCAATTAATCGATATTGATAATCGGCTTTTCCGATTTTAATAAATTTCGCCCCGTGTCTGTCTGTCCATCCATTCATTCATTTAAAAATGCATTTATTTATTCTGTAAGTAAAGGTTGCTTGTACAAGCAAAAAATAAGAATCAGTTTGCAGTAAATTCTTAAGTTTTGCAAATAAATAGTTTATCTTTAGAACTTGCCATACAAAAAATATGTGTAACAAATATTTATTTTAATATTCTAATGCACTGTTGAAACTTTTTCTTCAACCAAATACAAACACAGCAGTGACCTTGTAAATACCATCATTTACCAGGTGGCACCAGATTAGATTGTCATGGCAACACACATGGTCAAGCAGTTATTCTAAGCCAGTAAAGGCAATTATTTTATCCTGCAGTGTGCCCTACTGTGACTTTCCCTGCAAGAGGTTTTCAAATTACCCCAATGTGAAAGAGGAACATATTTGAACAACATCAATATAGAGGTGCTATCAAATAACATCAAAAGAAACTTCCTCCTATAGAAGGGATGTGTCCGGACCTAAGGAGATTACAAACGTGTTTGTCAGAGACATGGACCCAAATACATCAACAGAATCAAATTTGTTATCTCAAAGCCGCTATAACTTATATTAGTTCTCAGTTCTTACTATTGCATATCTGTGGGAAGTAAGAGATCAAATAAAACAAAGAAGCACAGATCAAACCATAAAGAGTATTCAATGATTAAAAAACACAATACATAATTGTATTCACCCTGGCAATCTTAGATATGACAAGGTACTGGGATTTGAATCTGTCTATAAACAGCTCTGTACATAAAAAACTGAGATATTCAATATCACCGCAGAGACAGCCTATAGTCAAAACTGATGAGCGCCACTTTCCAGTTTCTATAAATCTTGGTATGAAACTAATCCTGTTAAAATAATAAATAGTTTTAAAACCAATGAAATAGTTGAAAACATTTAAAACATAAACAAAAATGGCATCAGAATACCTTAAAATGGTAAGAAACTTATAGTTTTTTTCTTAACTTTTCAAAGTGTACCAAGGTCATTTGGAAACCATAACAAGACACATCTCTAAAGTAAAAATATTTAATCAAAGACTTTTACGAGCTGTCATCACTACATTTTGTTTATTTCACTAAAAGATATAATAAACGTAACTAGTTTTATGAGCCTTTTACTTGAGAACTAATTGTGCTGCGAATATTTGTGTTTTGTTGCCATTCAGATGACTTATGTAAAATGACTTGTGAGAATAGAGGGAGATGCATTATAAATGAGAAAGGTGATCCAAGGTGCCACTGCTGGCCAAGATTTTCTGGGGAACGATGTGAAATCAACCACTGTAATAATTACTGCCTGAACGGAGGGACGTGCGCAGCATCTGCGCTAGGTAAATATTTATAATTAAAAATGATTTGTGGTACAACTCTTGTTATACATTGTTTAGCTATTATTTAAAATTAATAATGATTCATTTACCATCTAGTTATGAGGCAATAGAAACTGCTAAACAAACAAATAAAAATGAGCCTGACTTTATGCTCTATAAACATGGTTACTGTTTGCATTTTCGTTTTATATTTTGTTTAGCGACGAATATAGAAGTGACGAAAATAGAAATGCATGTATGAGAAGCTTTGAGCAAATTCTTACAATCTGTGAATATTTCTCCAGATGCAGGGTATGAGGGAATTACTTTGAAGAAGTAAGATAACAGGTGGTGGGGTGTTTTTTTCATTGCGGCACAAGGCACTAGTGACAAATTATGACAGGCACATGAATCACAAACAGCCAGCCATTTTACATCATGAATAATGCATTTGGTGCTCGAGTTATTAATGGTACTTGCTGTAGTTTATGGTTCACAAGACTCATAAGTCTGCTATATACTTTGCCTGAACAAGTTCCATGAGCGTTTTTCTTTACTGGCTACAAAGATACCTCATATTATATGTCAGATTATAAGAGTGTGCTAAGGAAACTGGACTTATTTCATCTAGTTATTTAGAAGAATAGAGATTTGACAGCCTGTGGAATCCCAGTAGAGTATATATTGGAATAATAGTATTTTATGAGTCTAATAATATAGTAAATTACTGCACTTATCCTCTCCTCAAAAACACACACTTTCACAGAAATTCATTTTTATCTACAAACCAAATTGCACTGCAAATTCACCCATACAGCTGGGTGATATATGCTATGTCTGTGGATCATGGTGAACATGTTTTTATCTGTCAGGACAGTAAATTTACTAAAGACATGCACTGGTGCATACACGTGCTCATGGGAAGACTGCATACTACTGCCCATATGATTGACGCAAAATTTGGGTATTATGTATGTAGCCAGATTTCCAAGGCTGGGATAAGGATCAGTGTACTAATTGGTACCCTACAAGTTGTGGCAAGAACTTGCCCTCTGTACCTACAATATGTCTGTTTAGCATTTTCAACAAGTGGCACTGGCACAATATTAATATGCTCCATCGATGGAGAACTGCTATACATGCCTGTGATTTAGTTGCTAAGAAAAATATGGCCTGTCTATTGACATATTAGAAAAAAAAATAAAAATGACAGTTAACACAAATATCCCCAATAGCAACCAATCAGCTCTAAGCATTTACTGTTACATTGGGCAGTGTGGTCACTCAGTGGTTAACACTGCTGCCTTGCATCATTGAGGTTCTGGGTTCAATTCCACCCTGGACTTCTTCTGCATGGAGTTTGGAGTTTGTATGTTCTCCCCGCACCTACGTGGGTTTCCTCTGGGCAGTCCGGTGTCCTCCCACAATCCAAAAACACACATCTGTGTGTGTGTGACTGAAATTAGATTGTAAGCTCTTTGGGGCAGGGACTGAATTGAATGATGAATCTGTGTAAAGCGCTATATAAATGCAATATTATACAATAATGGGAACTGAACTGTGAAAGATAAAATTTGATTGGCTGCTATGGGTTACAAGACCACAGGAAGGAGTCACCTATTGATGAATTCACTTGAATAGGTTTAAACACAAAAACGGAGTGACAATCCCTTTAAGTTATAAGCGGCTAGTCCCGATGTCACAAATAACAGTTTATGAGGTTATGAAAGTTCCACAATAGAAACTACAAAATAAATTACAAATAATGTAAAAGTTCAATAACAGAGATTGCAAAATTATTACTAATATGCTAAAAAATCATTGTCAATTAAATATTAAAATAATACAAACATAAAAATAACTTTACAACAGTACAAGAAACAGAAAGGATATTGGGCAGAATGCTATATTGTATTCGAACAAATCATATTTTCTGAAATGTCATAACACATTTAATAAAAAGCTAATACTGCAATGCTTAACAGTAAGACAAAATGATTTCCAGAAAAGTGAGTTGTTTTATCGACGTGTTGAAAGAATATAAATGGTGTTTGAGGAATGTCTGAAAGCTATTTTTTCATGCATGTTTAATTTATATTAACTCACACATAGCTCGACAATTAAAATAATATTAATAATCACAATTAATAGTCCAAATCACTGAACAAAAAAATGTGTGCAAGTCAGATTCTCACTAAATAGAAACCCTGAAATGGTTGTAGCTGGGTGTCCTTTAATTGCGACAACTCTGCCTCCAACTAATGGTCTAAAGACTCTCCAATTCCAATCTCAGTATTAAATATCCGGAGAGTAATTGGATGACAGCGCATCATATTAACAAATGTAAGATTCAGTGCGGTCAAGGGAAAACATGATTATGAAAAAATGTGCAATTTACAATCCATTTTGGCATTTGTTCTGAAATATATTTTGCACACTCCTGTGCTTAACTTGTGTTTATAGATGCCTTTAAGTATTTACTTTGAATTATCTTTCACTTACAGGATACCTATCTCTTAGTCAATGTCGCAGATTTTGCTTTTCTGCAACAAAACACATGGAAAACTCACCACTTACAAATGTGCTGATTCTTACCCCTAAATTTCCAAGCTGTGTACAAGCATTGTCTGTGATTTTCTGCAACATCAATCCTTCCAGTGTGGCATTACACATATAGAGCTTCCCTCTAACACGGTGGTTCTCAACCTTTTACGAACCGCGACCCCTGCGATGACGTCATCGCTGGGGTGTGACACGCTACGTGATGACGTTGCGTTCGAACGTCATCACGTACGTGCGTGACGTGATGACGTTTGGCAACAACGTCATTGCATAGCGTGTCACGTGATCGTTGAGTGGCAGTTTGGTGACCCCTGTGAGACGGTCGTTCGACCTCCAAAGTGGATTGCGACCCACAGGTTGAGAACCGCTGCTCTAACAGAAAAAGACCTGTGTGAAATTACACTTTAACACTTCACTTTCTAGAAGACTTTTTCATCAATTCCAACTGGATTAAATAATGTTAAATAAAACATAGTTTATTTATATATAAAACTACTAAGATTAAGAAACACTGATAAGAGACAACAAGTCTAATAAAGCAGAACTGCCTTAACCTCAAATTTTCTGAATGAAATCATTAATGGAACCTTGTTCTGGAAGTGTAAACCCAAAACTTTCCCATAAAAATAATAAACTATTTGGCACCTTTTAGGAGTTCTACTCAATGTAAACCAATTCCAATGTATTACGGACTAGGAAAATATCCTCTTCAGGTTATAAAACTCTTCCACAAATTTTTAAAAACAAGAAGATTATCAAATTGCAAAATGGTTAATGATCAGCCCATTTGTTTTCCTGTGATTATATATTGAGTCTTCTGTTTAGTTCCAAATAAATAGTAAAATATTCAAATGAATAAGTACATTTTCAGATTATGATTTAACTAATATTTCATAAAAAATGATACTTCAATCAATTATGACATTCAAAATAAATTATGCTTTCACAGCATGATGTTACTAAGTCTTTGTGTGACATAGTCTGTTGTAAAATCTCATTATCTCCACCCTAATGTTAAACTGTTAAACAAATCCCAATAGTGATTTATTCATTGTTGGTTTACTTACTGTTAAGCCGTTTGGCAAATTCCTGTGTGGACATTATGTAACTAGAGTTTGGGGCAGCTTTAATTAAAATTTATAAGTTTATGACAGTTGTATTGAACTACAATAATTGAACTAGGAAAATGTCATCAGTTAATTAAAAGCACACATCTGAGAGACATAATTAAAACTTTAGATTTAGTCAAGAAAGTTCTTAAGCAAACCAAATTAATAAGATTCCATCAGTAATGAGCATTAACAGCATAAAGGTCTCTGAAAATTAGTTTTGCAACCATAGAAAACCTGAACAATACGATAATTACAGTTTTTTTTATTCAAAATTATCAAAGAGTTTAATGGCGTATTACTGATTGCAGAAAGAGTGTAAAAATATTACTTTGAAAATTTTAAGAAAAAAGTTTGTACTTCATTTTATGAAAAAGTGCCGATGATAAATATTTTCTTGACACAAGCAATAAGGTACACAGTATTAGTAAAAGTTTCTGCACCTTTTTTCCCCACATCTGAGCTAAAAACACTTTCTGGCATGAAATTGCCTGTCACGTGTAGTTCCACCAGAGAAATTGCCTCCTAATACATATTTACAGTTAGCTGGATGACTGGTAACCCAGATGAAAAAAATATGCAAAAGATAAAATTCTAATATCACAATTTAGACTGGGACCACTTTTTACTATAAATAATATAGTCTAAATGTTGGAGACTATTAGTATAACACATATAGAGAAACACTATACATGTTATACATCCCAGTACAATATAAAAGACTGATTTATTTGGAAATAAAGAAGTCCTTAAAATGGGGGATTTTAAAAAAATAAAGGGACAGTTGAGTATGAGAAATTGTGTTTCAACAGGATCGTAAATTTGGCCAGTTTCTGAAATAAACAATAGACACAGACATATAAGCTTGTACTGGCTCTAACTGTATAAAATATTTATTTCTTTATTGTCAGGCAAACCAACATGCAGCTGCGCAGTAGGATTTACAGGGCCTAACTGTGGCCGTAAAGTATGTGAAAACTTTTGCCAAAATGGTGGCGAATGCAATGTAACTGCTGGAAACCAACCTTACTGTCGTTGCCTTAAAGAATATACAGGCGATCGATGTCAATATCGTAAGTATAGGAACAAATACACTAAACTACTGCATCTTTTCCAGAAACTTTTAAACATTGTTTTACTGGTATTATTTTTTCAGAAACACTGCATTTTTCATTTTAATTAATTTTTTACAATGTAATGATCGCCCCTGGAAACATAAATTGAAGCTTTGTGTATTTAGATATGATTTATCTCTTTGTGACCCTCTATAGATGTTTTCTAAATCTGTACCCATTCAAATACATACTCCAGTTGCGTGCACGTACACACACAAACACGCACAGCTCTTTCGTCACTTAAAGGGCGAGATTTAAAAAGTCCGAAAAGACTCAATTTCATCTTTTCGGGTTTATTAAAGCCTCCCGCTAGATTTCCATGAGATGATCCCGCGGCAGTTTTCCTTTTTGATTTTCCTAATTGGATTTTTCGATGGAAAGGTATAGTACAGATGGGTACCTTTCAAAAGATCCAATTTGGAAACTCGAAAAGCAAAACTCCCACTGGATGATCTTGCGGGGAAATCTCACAAGAATAAGTCTGAAAAGACTCGAATTCGACTTTTCGAGTCTTTTCCGGCTTATTAAATTTTGCCCTAAGAGTCAGTGGTATTTATTGCTGAACAATTTATTTTTCACAATGAAATATAAGGAATTTCCCTGAATTTATTTTACATGTCATAACAGTAATTTTATTTCAGAAAGGTTGCAAATTCCAGTGGATATTTTAGCAATTCAAATAAATGACATTCATTTTATTGTAGACAGGTCTCCGGGTATAAAATGACAAATCACCAGATCAATGAGTCTCGGCACTCTTATGAAGAAATTTCATTCGCCGTTTCTCAGCGCTGTTTTTCTATTGGGTGAACTTTGAATTGGCGATATTGGTAAAGATTGATGTATGTCGCTCCGTTGAAATGGGTACACCTTGAAGTGTTAGCAATGCGGTTCCTCTTCAATTGCATATCAATATCGATGATCTTTTTCAATGCAAAAACTTATCCAACTCTGGCAAAATGATCAGACCAACTCCATAGGGAATAATGTGTTTTAGCCAGCCTAAAGCAGGCAAATACTTTTCAGTGAAATAATTCAACGGAGAGGCTTTATAAATCAGCAAAGAAAATGACGTTAACAATATATTGTCGATATTTCGACAACTTTCACAAGGGGGGAGGGGGAAATACTTACCGGTAAGGCTTTTATGCTCCAGTATTATTATGATTTATTTTTTTTCCTCTTGACTAGTGCTGCAATCCTCTTCAGTTCCTGTGTTTTTCAGTGAATAGAGCAAACAAAGTAGTCATTTTAAATCAGAAAAAAAACTGAAAGGGAATCTCCCACATGACCATCTAGGGGGGCTAAGCACAGACATCCCTTCCTAACCCATATACTTTGTCATACCCAGATCAACCTAAATGGAAACAAGCAGATAAGGAACTTATATGGGGATTCACCTATACAAAGGTTAAATAAAAGAAAATTAAATTTAGTTCTGCAATTAATTTAAATCCTAATATTTTTTTTTCCGATGATTGAAGCATTTTTTAAATAAATAAAAGCTCAGTTCAGTCAATAAGAGCCATCATGGGCCATGATTCTCAGTATTTCTCAGTCTACTGTCATATTAACTATTTATCTTCCTGTCTTCAATGTAGATGTATGCCATCATTACTGTGTGAACTCTGAGTCCTGTACTATTGCGGATGATGGAAATGTTGAATGCGTGTGCCCTGTAAGGTACGAAGGCACAAAATGTGAAGTAGACAAATGCCTAAGGTGTCGAGGAGGTCTCTGCATCATAGAAAAGAACAGCCATGATATCACTTGCAAGTATGTCTTCTGAAATCTACCATCTGAAACATCTGGACTTTAAAAATGAATTCTCAATGAAATTTGAAATTGTATGCATAGATAGCAGTTCTACACACTTCTTAGGCACATTTCATAGTATTTCTAATTGATATATTTTTTTATATTGCATTGTATTTATAGAGCGCTGATATATTACACAGCACTTTACAGAGATTCATCATTCACTTCAGTCCCTGACCCATGGAGCTTACAATCTAGTTTCAGGCACAGACACATTGGATTGTGGGAGGAAACCCATGCAGGTGCGGGGAGAACATACAAACTCCTTGCAGATGAAGTCCAGGGTGGAATTGAACCCAGAGCCTCATTGCTGCAAGGCAGCAGTGTTAACCACTGAGCAACCGCACTGCTCACTATTTATTTCCATTTATATACAAATATAAAGGTATATATCAGCTTGGTAACAATCAGTTAATATCCAAGATTACTAAAACATCTGTGCTCGATAACCTGTAGCCAATCTGAGCATTAGAACATTCACAACACAAGTTAACAACTACAATAGGATAATTAACAAAATACATGTAAAGCTTGCATAAATAGGCAAACTATAGGATAAGATCAGTTTGGCCCACCTAGGCACCAGGTATTTCCCAGTGCCCTTCTAGTGGTTTATTCTATCCACTATGCAGTTATTCTCCCTTTTCTTCCAGAATTGCAGTCATATCACTATTTATCTAGGCTGCATTAGCCTTCCCTGTACAAAGAGAAAAAAGGCTTTACCCCTGTTAGTAAATACATTGCATTATCTTCCAGGACAAAAAAATCCAATGAGAAGTAAACACTGAATGAAGTAGGAGGAAATATTCTGGGAAGTCAGTACCTTAGTTCTCTCTTCTCTAGGTGACCATTATTCTATCCATTACTGAGCAAAATTGAAACATCATACCTAAGTCTAAGAAATTATAGCCTCTTGGAAGCTATTTGCTGTATAACCACCTTTATGAAAAAAGTATACTTTCAGAGAAGCATTCTTTAAAAATCCAGGGAAGCATTCTCTTGCAAAAGCATTTTAAAATTATAGTGCTATATTAACCAGGTTCATACTTCATGTAGTTTGTATTTGTGTTTTATTCTCTAGTGTCAAGCCTTGCTTTGCTTTGTATTTGTTATAATATTTTTTTGTGCCTGGAAGAAATATAGTTCAGCCTGTTTCTCAAATAATACAATTTAGTTTATTAAAGTAGTTTGGCAGTATTACAGAAGATCATGTTTCAGTTGTAGTGTAACTGTTCTGGAAGTAGAAGATGTTGATAAACCTCAAGGTAATAGGTACCTTGCTACAAAAGCAATGTTTCAGTGGTAGTTGGGAGGTTGGCTTGCAAAAAAAAGAAAACGTTTTATATATAAACATGAAGCCAAAAGTAAATACAGTAGCGCGCATGTTGTTCTGAAGGATTTATTTTTTGAACTGAATAAAATGAATTCATATCAACTCATTTAAGATAAAGTTCAAGCTGTTGTTAATTATAACTGTACATTCAAAGCCACCTCATATTACTAAACAAGAGTTGAAAGATTGTTTAATTAGGATAAAGGTTATGTCCAATTGTAACATGCTGGAGATTTCATATTTCAAAGATTCATGCAATTTAATTTTAATTGTCTACATTTTTGTGGTTTCCAAATGATTTACCCTTATTTCTACCAAACCTTGTTTACACCTGAGCAGTCTTCTGACTGGTAGAGTCCATTAGTCAGCAGCAATTTTAAGACAAAAACTAGAAAAGATAGCCTAGGACTTGAACAGAGATGAAATAAAAAAAGATTAATTAACAGAAAATCAAGGCTTGAGTGGATTTTTTTGGTTAACAAGTCAGTGGCCCCAGCATCCAAAAATGATGAAAAATAGAAAGACAAATCATTCATGAAAACACAAAAAAAATAAATATTAGTTTCAACCTAAGTTTCAGTTAACCCTGAGTTTATAGCACAAGGGATATTAAGTCATTTGAGATTAGCAACCAATCAACACAAAGCAGGGTTAAAGTTTCTAACAATCATTTCATATCTTAGATTTTAAGGACTTATTAGTGGGGTTTGTTACATATGTACCGTAATCACCCAAGTATAATGCTCACATTTTCATCCCAAATTTCAACATCAAAAATTGGAAGAGCATTATACTTGAGTATGTGAGAAATCCCAGTT
>JAKJJM010054828.1:0-15183 GCA_021901965.1 Pipa carvalhoi | reverse complement strand
CATCCAGCTTCAGATGGAAAAACTACTGGGGAGAAATGCTTTTTACTATGGTATAGTACTGCATATGTAAAGATGTAATCTCACTGTAGTTCCCCTTTAAAAATGTTTGACTGCAGAACAACTATAGTCTTATATGCAAACCAGTTTTGAGTATGTGGCGAAGTGTAATATGAAGTAAGGTTTGAGCAAATTTTTGGCTAAAAAGAATCTCTATAATCAAAAAGATGCTTAATTATAAATTGTGGCATAGCTGCATTAGATTCACTTTGGTGGTTGCTCTCAAAGTATTTTTAGTATTTTAATCTGTTTGGTTAAAGATGGAAATGAACAACCTGATAAAAGAGAGGACTGTTTTCTTTTTAAAACCTTTTTGAAAATCAAAGGCTTTTAACCAATTTTAACTTCTAATAATTTAGTCTTCATAGAATAGTGTTTGCAACTCATTATACATACCAGTACTTGTAAGAGGAGCAAATTTAAATGTAACTTTTCTAACATATTGCCATAATGATTTTTTACTCTTCACTGACAAAGTTCAATTACTTAATCCATGATCAGGTGTCAGCCATACATATGTTAACAATGTTATGGTCATTTAAGCTTTTCAGTTGTTCCATGGTTTTGTTGTAGATGATTTTTTGAAATGTGTGATTAAATTTGCTTGGCAATTACAGTACTTTATTGTTACTATAGCTGAACAGAGAGAGTGGGGTGATGTAATTCAAGAGCCACTGACTTTTTACACGTGGGCTTCCAACATGGGGGGATATTCTCTAAAGTGAGAATTCGACTGTCGAATTATCAAACAGAGGATTCCCATAGCAAATCCGCGACTGCGACAATTCTCCCATTATAAAGTTGCGACCGCGCCAATTTTTAAAGTTACGACTTTGATAACATTTCCTTTATAAAGTTGCGATTACGACAATATTTGCATTATAAAGTTGCAACTGCGACAGTAGCAGTCTATTGCGACTGTCTTTAGCTGGCGAATTCACACCTTTTCATGACAATTCAGGGAGTCATTCCGTAAGCTCCAAATTTTCATTGCCGAATTCACAAGTAGAGGACTCCTATTTATAAAGTCGCGACCGCGACAATTCTCCCGTTATAAAATCGCGACCGCACCTAAAAAATTGTATAATGGGAGTCCGCTACTTGTGAATTCGGCAAGGAAAATTCGGAGCTTATGGAATAACCCCCTCAGACTTTAGAGAATAACCCCCATGTAGTTTATTAGAATGAGCCTCAGTTGAACAACTGATCCCCATGAATGAGAACATTAAAATGGCAAAGAGAGGCTTTGTTCTGATGACAATTGCTGTTTTCATGGATATCTACAAGATTACTTTGGTGAACAGGAAAAGTAAACACATGCATTCTGTAGCTTATTCAAGTTTCACTAATAGGGCGAAATTCATTAAAATCGAAAAAAATCGGCCTAATTTTATTGATAAAAATCGGCCGTGATGTTGCAAAAGATCGGCCGTGAATTTTTTTGATTTTTGCAAAATCGGATTAAATACCATCCAATATCGCGAAATCAGTAATTTGATATAAGGATATCTAAAATAAATCGCCCGATTTTTTTCGATTTTTTTGTAAAATCGGACTGTAATTGCTTAAATAACATCCGATATTGCGAAATCAGAAATTCGATATTGTGATATCGAAAAAATCGGTCGCGATTTTTTCGATTTTTTGCAAAATCGGGCTGTAATCGTGAAAATATCACCTGATATCGGTAATTAGATATCGTGATATTGATAATTATCGGTGATACTTGTCGAAATCGGGAAATCGATTAAAATCGATTTTTTTCGATTTTAATAAATTTCACCCATAGAAAGAAATTGTCTACAGTTTATCTGCAGATTTAATTTAGCTGCAAAACCTCTTTTTAACTTACAAACTAATCTGACCATAATACATTTAGCAAAGTGACCTTTGTGACTAACCATTTAATCTTGCTTAACCAAGGGTATAAATTGGATATGGCAGCAGGCCATAAATTGAATATTAACCTCTATGCCGTCAGCTGGACAGTATAAAAAGGCAGCAAATTAATAGTACATAGCAATTTTGTCTGAACATAACTAATAAATCAAACTGAAGCAATCTTGATTTTATATCTACCATTCCATGTAGTGCTTATTTCAGGCATAATTTAATACCTTGTGGAGTTAACAACATGGCAGCTTGGAAGGTATGCAGTAGGAAATATTGCTCAGTAATATTCCTTTAGCACCAAATTACTTTAGAACTTCAACTAATAAAATAAAGTAAACTGAGGTTAACTTTGATGCAATGTAAAACAATTTATGAAGATAATACAATTATATTTTCCTATTGTAATCTCTCTTAGTAATATTCCATCTTGCAACAGATAATCCACCCATTTTACCATGCAGGGTCTGGTTGCTCAGATATGATTGGACTTAGCATTGTGTCTGTTGAATCAGCTGCTGGTACACAGTTATTTTGAAATGGAACAGTAAAGCTTTATGAAATATGTTTTCTGAACTATATGTAAAGCTTTATGAAATATGTTTTCTGAACTACATGTAATGCTTTTAAACTATTTCAGTTATGAGCATGAATAACACAGTATAACTATATATTGTATGCACATGTCTCCCAGCTCTCCAGGAATTGTCTGCTCCTGAAGGTGATCACCAGTGCACAGCCAATCTGGGAAAAAGCACTGGGTTAAATTGGCCACAGCTTTATTTATTATGACTGAGAATGCTTGCATATCCATTATAACAAACTGAACCACACATTGACTGGCCCTCCCTTGCCCCTCATTCCTGTCCGCTAAGGTTGGGGCAATTAATAGTAGGACAGCTGTATATACCATCATGGGCCTTTGCCCAAGTTATGCCCAAACTGCACATTGCATCTGGGAAAAAGTGGGTTGTGTACCGGCACCCAGTGCATAGCCAATCTGGGAAAAAGTGGGTTGTGTACTGGCGACATCACTATTGCCTCCCTGCTGTAGCCTATAGAGTTTGAAGGCTTACAATGCATAGTTATACTGTGTTATCCGGGCAAGGGAGAGAGTGAAAAAAAGTGTCCTGTAGAGGTTTGTGAGGTGACAAATTACTGGATGTAAAACCTGTACAATCAGGATAAAAGACATTTATTAATAATAAGTTAAGCGAGGTTGGGGTGAGCAGATACAGATTACTATTAGGGATTAAACATGAACTAATGACAATTTTTAATGTAAACTTTAAACTTTTATTGGACAAGTGCTCATTTACATACCTCTACAGTGTTTTAAAGATGATCTATTTATTAGGAAACTGAACATAATTATCGTATTACTTGATCAGAACCGAGGGTCCCTCTTGTTAATGTATGAGAAATGGGGAAGAACTAAGTCTAACATCCACTTGCTGCAGATTTCGCTCCTCTGTAGGTATAATGAGTCAGGGCTATATTTGAAACAAATTCTTTTGGGAGAAGTCTTGCCAAGAAGGAGTGAAAAAAAAAAATAAAGATTTGGGTCCGGGCAGCTGCGTCACACAGGATTTGATCACTCCAGTCTGGGGTGCCAGGAGATTTGAGACAGATGTTCTCAGACATGCCGCATGCCTAAAACATTTCCAGGGGACGGGCTGTAGAGAAAGGCAGAGAGCGAAAGTGACTTAATAACTTCAGGAACAGCTGGAGTATGCAGGAGGAAACAGAAGTTTATTCTCCCCTAGGTGTACAGCCAGCCTCTTTGCATTACATCTCCCTGTCAGAGCTGGCTATTTAAGCTGTCATGCACTGTGCCTTTTTTTTCACCTTTCTTTTCCCCTGTGAATGAAGCAAAGCGTTGTGATTGCTAATCCCACTCCAGTGACTTGACTTTATGTGGTTTTGGAGTGTATCCCAGAGTTCTGTTTGCTAATCTTCCTACTCCTGTTTCAAACACCACTGGATACAGAGCAGAGAGCGTTGAGGAGCTGCCTCACTTATACTTGTTTGATTAGTTTTTTGTTTCCATACCTAGAAAGAAAACCAATGGATACCAAACTGATCTGTCTATTTTTCCTTTTCTCTGTGGCTTCCCTGGCAGTGGGAAACCAAACAGGGCGCATCAAGGTGGTTTTCACACCCAGCATTTGCAAAGTGACTTGTACCAAGCACCACTGTCAGAACAGCTGTGAGAAGGGAAATACCACCACCCTCATAAGTGAGAATGGTCACGCTGCTGACACCCTCACATCAAGTAACTTCAGAGTAGGTAAGTACTAGTTATCACTAAAACACTCACCTGTGCATATAGAATTTAGGTTATGAGATCCTACCTTGAAAGTAACTGCTTTTAAGTACTAGGAACATAGTATATGGATGCTTTCAATGTGAGCTGAACCTTAAGGAAGACAAGTGTGTCTGAAATGCATCGTTGGTGTTATTTGTAATGAATGACAATTGGAAAGTTAAGATATTTCATGTTTGTGTGTTGTATATTGTTATGTGCAAATTGCAGTCCTATTTCAGTACACATTGAAAATTTCTAAACATTAGAGACAGGCTTCCAAATAGTGCATTAACTGTTTAGCTAATTAGACTAATCCAAGTTCCCTAGTTTTCCATATGGTCTAATGAAAGACAGGAAACTCCACATGTGTATAGGATCTGCCAGTTTCCATGGGGGAGGAAAGCCAGACAACTCTTCATGTACAGTAGTTATCAGAATCCTCTCCTCCACTTCTGCATTCAATGTCATTCTCTGCTGCAATTTTTATAGACTTTTTGTTTTAACCCAAGGCAGGTAATGCAACAGCTCCCATTGACTGAAATGTAAAATCTCATATACAGAAACACAAACAAGCATAGATAAAATGTTCATACATGAAATCCCAATCTATCTTTATGTGGGAAGTAAATAGAAGGTGGTTTCTATTTTTAATTATGTTGGTCAAAACTATAGGGTTCATAACCATAGGACTGCTGCACTACCACTGGACTTTTGGGGTAGGGTTGATCATACAGCAAAATAGTGTGGCATTGTTGCCATTTTGCTGCAGAGTATACTTGGCTTGGTAACATCAAGTTGGAGAGGTTGCAAAAAAATGATATGTTAATATTTGTGCAGAGATAAATGCGACAAAGTTTTATTTTTAACTACTTGTCACCTTGTTAAATATTTTTCTTGTACTTCTATTCTACACACTACTGAAAATTGGGAATACAAATTTTTGTGTCTGATTTGCATGAGTGGAATAGCATGGTATAAAGTAATTATTCTAACTTATTTTATTGATTGTTGAATATATCCACTACCAGCAGTATTCAGTAAAAGTTTTCCTATCTTACCTATGCTGAGGGCATAGCACCTGTCTTTACTCTCTCTCTTCTCTCTCTCTGGGCCTTATTGACTAAAGGATGAATAGTCATGTATAGCTCTAAATTCACATTTGATCGCCACTTCCCAATGTTTGCTTATTGAGCAAACTCAGCAATGTGGCGAACTCGGGCTACTACGAGAGCTTCAATTTTACAGAGCAGTTCACATCACTTTGCGTGTGCACAATTACTTTGAGTAGTGACCAAGCGGTAGAGTCTGTCACAGTTGCGAATTCAACAAGGTGTAGTGCTCCAAATTCACCTGTTTGATTTCACCATATCAGAGTGGCAAATTAGGGGGTTGATGGCAGGACTTTGGTGTGGCATAAGGCTACTATTCATTCAAAAGTAAAAATGGGGACTAAATTAGTCTACTATTTAACATGAACTAGGGACAAGGTGACATAGAAATAAATGTAATACTCACTTATATACAGTTATTGGAATATGGTGAGGATGACGTCACTAACCTTCACTGGAGAAATTCACATCAATTCGCATGACTCCGTATGACTTTGCTTCCTACTGCTATTCAACTGACTTCACCACACTACACATGCAACTGCATCCGTAGCAGTCCGCCTTTTTGATAAATCTATCCACAGCTTCATCTATAAGGAGATGTAAATTTGCAACTATTTTGGTGATGCAACTGTAATTGTAGCAAGGTAAATTTGACAGGTGAGTTCAACAGGTCAATAAGGCCCTTACTCTCTCTGTCTCATTCATGAGAGAGTGCTGACCAGGTGATAGAACAATGCAATTCGTGTACTTTCACTGTAAGTAATTTTACAGTCAGGGCACACTTAATGTTGTCATTCAGTATCTGGACTACTGTGAGCTTAAAAATTATTTAGCAAAGAAAAGGAAAAGTTAATTGCTGATGGTCCCCTGCATCAAAGTCACAAACTACCTGTCCCCAGTTCAAGTCCCCCAGTCCTCCCCCCAGCCAGTACCTGATGGCTGGTTTTGTCCCCAGCTCCCAACCAATGAGGAGGAAGTAAGCAGAGTGCTGGTGATGCTACCAATGCCATTACTGGTACCCAACCAATGAAAAAATAGTAGGAGGGGTGCCAGGCGGGCAAGGCACTGTCCCACTGTTCCCCCTTAAAAGTTGGAATGTATGTATGCTTTAATTATTTAAAATATATAGCTTCCATTTGATTCTCTAGATTTCTATAGGTCTTTTTCATACTGATTCTCTGAACACCATAAAATTACTTTATATATATATCTACGGTATATAAAACTTTGTTAGAATTTGCATGTATGTATGTATAATTTTATTTATAAAGTGCCACAAATTTACGCAGCGCTGTACAATTCACCAATACAAATACAATACAGAATGTAAAGTATTTCAGCTTTGGGTCTCCAGGATTTAGAACATTCCCTTTCCCTGAAACATAAACCATTGGGTACATATAGTGGATATAAGAAACAGAAATTAAAGGGTTATTATGTTCATGGCCTCAGTGATTTTTCAGCTTAGAACTACTCATTTATAAAGATATACATTGCACATGTCCCTGGCACTTCTAACTTGTCATTTACATCAATTTAATTAATTATTAATGTTTTTTAAGTGGGTTCCACAACTGATGCTTTTGACATAGTGCATATATATATATACAAAAGGTTATATCTGATAATTTATTTTGCACCTGATTTCTTTTATTCTTTTATCCCTGTTTCCTTTATCTCGTTCTATGTCTTCTTACTTTTGATTTAATTAAAAAAATGATTTTTCTTGTCCTTCCATTTTGGAATCTGTCATTCTATGCTTTGGAACTTGAAAAAGAAAATAGAAGCGTGTTTAAAATGATAGCAAAAGGAAAAACACTGCTAAGATAATTGTGAAAACGTATAAAATATTCATTTACATGCAGAGACTCGTGCAGTTGATTATTCAGCCTGCAAAGTTAAGATAGATGGATACTCAGATCTGGTAGTCCAATCCAATGGCCAGAATACTAGATCATCATTACATTATGGCCCAATTCAGCTGGTAATTGCTAATCCGATTGTTTAGATCATTGGGGCAGTGATATGTGGCCTGCTAATGACTGCATACAAGCACCAATTCTGGACTCTGGCAGACTGGATTTACTGCTCTACCTAATGAAGGAAACCCAACCTTTTTACCTGGTATCCACAGAACAATTGTTTTCCAACATGGATCTATCAACAGTTGAAAAGCTGCATGTACCCATCTATAAGACTTGATATTGCAAAATTAGCCTAGTTAAGTGCATGTATGTGGGTGCTCTTGTATTCATTTAAATCCCACTTATATATTGTAAATATATTCCTGCTAGGTTCCTGGTAACAGCAGTATAATGAATACATTTGTAAATAAAAATTCCATTCTATTATTTTGTGAAAAGTATTTCTTTGACATCATTTTTACATGCCTAATCTTTGGTCAGCATGGCTGTTTTTTTACTTGACTAATAGAGAAAGAATTTACCTGTTGCAGCTTGTTCCTAAAAGATCACCAGCTGTTTTCACCTTGGGCAACAGTACAAAAAAAATGTCGTTTTTTCCTAGCAACCAGTCATTACTATTAGCAGGAACCATGCTTATGGTGATAATAAAAGCCTTTGGCAACAGTCTAGTCAGCATCTTTGTGGTCAGAGGTATTGGATGCCATACAGTAGGTATACTGTACATCCACATAGAATTGTCATATTGGCCCATGTGCATTTTTAAGTTTAATGTCCAGTAAAAAAAACACTAAGGCAAATGTTACATTCAATTTGGTCCAAAACCATTTACATTTATTAAAATAAGCAAAATACTTTGAAATTGCTTCTTCACTTGTTAAATCAACTGAATCCAAATCTTAAAATTTCATTACTAAAAAGTAATGAACAAAATGACATTCTCTGATATTATGCAGAACATATTGGTACTTTTTTTTTATATATAAAAAATTAGAGTATGTTAAACACTAATTAAACCTGTATTTTTTTAACTAACTCCCTCTTCATGTTTTATACTTTTACTTACTCTTAAAAAGGAATTTATTTTTCCCTGTAGGGTATATTCAAAGCTTTCAAAGGTGCTTATAAAGAAGCTTGACTGTAGCATAAAAATACACAATTTAAAGGATAACTTAATCTTAAAGTTGAGTGGTATCCTAAATGCCAGCCACCCAATGCTGAGTTATCTCAGAACAAAATTGCTTTCCTGGGGATTAACCTCCATTGTTTAACAATGAATCAAAAAATTTGAGCTGACATGGTCCACGGGTTTAAGGACTGCTCCCTCCTTTGCCTTTTGTGCAGAGGATAGGTTGAGTAAACCTCCATGGAAGCTATTATTGACTAAGGTAACTGAAGCTTAAGTTACCCTTTAATATTATGGATAACTACCTTAATTAGGAACAATAAAGGATATAATTAAAAAGACTGATTTGTTCAGCAGAAAGTGAATAAATTAACCCTAAAATGCTCATATTTTTGCTGGCACTATGAATAAAGCATAACATAATCTGTATAAAAACTCTTATACTGTATGACAAATGTTAGATATTTTAGCAGCAAATGTGTGATAAAACAACCACAAACCCCTGCCACCTCATGTGCACATACTTTTTTCCTTTGCAGCACTTGTACTGCCACCTGCATCCTTCTGCAGCTTTCCCAAACACGGATAAGGACTACAAATAGTAAAGCATTTCCTACTATCCCTAAGCTAATATCCTAGGATTTGTATGATACCTCTCAATGATTATTTTCTTATTTAACATTACTGCCTGCTCTAGTGCTATTTTAGAGTAGCAAGGGGTATTTTCAATTGTTTGAATTTACTGAACAAAGCAATCATTGGTTATTTTGGCAATTGGGCCATCACTGACAGACATACAGGTAATACAAAAAAGAAAGAAATGAGGGCTGCACACACAGACATAGGTACTGAACCAAAATATTTACTGACACATAATAAGCCAAGTGACAGAAAGCAACGTTTCGGGGGGCAACAGCCTCCCTTCGTCAGGCTACATACAATACTGAATATGCAAAATATTTAAAAGGTGGGGATCCAAGAACCTCCCACTAATTAGTGACATCACACATATCTTAGAGTTCACATGTAGAAGAAAATTTACTAGGATTAAAGTCCAAGTCAAACCTGTGGAAGATTTCTAAATCACTCAGAATCTACCAGAATACATAATGGAGAATTAAAAACCACACTGTCAAAAATACAAAAACACATGCTTATTAGCTACTAATTGCATTTGGCACCAATATCAACATTATACAAATATTTATAAATAATTTTTGTAATAAAATAATTTTTTCTATAGAAAAGGTGCATACAATTTAAAGTAAAGATAACATTATTAAAGGGAAAGTTAAAGGAAACAGTTTAGGCTCCAGACAAACAGGTAATACATTTTTCACAGACACCAGTGTAGTGGGCCAGGACGTGGTTTTAGGGTGGGAGGCACCCAGTACCTCAGACGAACAGGCCGCCCCCTTCCCTCCCAGCAGCAGCACCCACACCAGCAGAAGAGTTTCTGTGCTGGTTGCTGCCACTGCTATTGGTGTGATAAGCCATGGCGCCCCCCAGGGAGATGGCACAGGTCGCACACCTCAAAGGCCGCTCCTGAGTGGGTCCTAGGGACTTGATTGGAAAATCTAGCTGAAATAATAAAAATATTTCTTTAAATAATGCATGTTATAGTTCCACTCTTTGTCAAAATATGTTATCATATGAGTGAACAATGTAAGCATCAAGACCCATTAAATTTCCTTTTTACAAATATTTTGAGTGCTACATATAATAATTACATTTTCAGCAGACAGTTACTGACAAATCAAATTCACATGTTAATGCTGTATTGTCTATGTTGCTATAGAAATATAAGTTATGTTTATAGAACAATCTGGAGAATGTATCATCCGGTGCTAAGTTTGGTAAGGTCTAGTAACCCATAGCAACCAATCACCAGTTAGCTTTTACTGATCTAGAGCAGATAGCATAAGGAAGCCAAACATATGATTGGTTGCTAAGACCTTTGTCCCTGTTGATATATTACACCCTTTTTTATTAACTGTAGATACATTGAACATGCCTTAACATTCTCTTTGTGGAGATTAGTTTTATTAGCAATAGCTCCAATATCTGCAGTACAAATCTAATAATTTCAGCTTCTGACGTGAGCTTCTGGAGAAGTGACGGTGGGAGCACATATTTCAGTCACTTTTTCCTCTATTCATAAAACCTAATAACAGAAAATGGCCAGCGGGCAATGGAACATTAATATACTTTTGGACATATGATATAAAGCTTCATCCTGGTCATTCACCACAGATTTAAATGCCATTTAAGATTAATGACTATATGGTACTAGGGAGGAACAATACATTTGGCCAGATGTGCTATGATGGAGTACTATTTGATATTTAAATGCAAGCAAACACTAAATTATATGTGAAAAACTCCTTTAGATCCCTCATATTAACATGTGCCAGGCAGTATGTAGTTAAGATGCAGCCATGCAGATCCAAAACTGTAAGAATCATTTCCCAGGCTCTCTTGCAAACACCACCCTTGGCTCTGTTAAAGCATATAGAGAATGATTTAGCTAATGCAAACTGCCTAGCAGCTCAAGGATGTACAGTGTTAATGAAGTTCATAGCTTGTGTTTAATAACAGGGTACTTCTAGTACAAATTAACTCAGAAAACTTTCCTTTCCTTTGCTCCTTGGACGGTAGTTGCTCTCATCTTCCAATATGATTTATGTTCCCAAATAGATTGCAAGCTCTTTGGAACGTAAAAAAAAAAACCCTTTGCTTTCCCTTATACCTACTTATTACACAGTCTCTTTAACGTAGCTCCACATTTATAAATGAGTTACATTACCTGAACTCATTATTGTCAGTATAGGTGCTTAATTGCGAGGGAAACTGCTGTAAAGGCAATGTCAGATGGGATGAGTCCTATTGAATTTAATATTGAGTGGTTAAGAACTAGTTCAGGTATGAGATACTGATATTAGTTTCTTTACAAAAAAAATTGTGCTTAGTATTTTCTATGTAAGACAGCCATAGCAGCAGCCTTAATTGAATTCTCCCAATGTAAAGCGTACTGTGTCAATATATGACAGAGAAATGCATCATAGTCCTTCCCATTCATTTTTATTGTAAGAGATGGACATCCATGTGGTGGGCATCTATGGTGGCATACATTGGTGATGTTGTTGGCAGGTACTATTTTAGTTTGTGGAAGTGGATATGACATGGCAATGGACCATAGTGATATTTTTCATAGTGTAGCCTTAATTTACTATAAACAGTAGTTAACATGCGTAAATGATCCGCCTGTCAGGATATTCTGTACTTCTACTATATCACAGATTTCTTCTTTTTTTTCTCTGCTTCTCTGTTCAGCAACGTTGTGGGTTAAATGCCACCCAACAGTTTCAGACAGGCAAGCAAAATATAAACCTCTTCTAGGATTTCTTGGAAATTGTTCTTGTAAACTAAACATTGCAGCAAAGCTAAACAAATATATTGCATGCCTACAGTTATGTGCTTACATAGTTATTTTGTTCTTCTCATTCTTAAAGGGGAACTAAATACAGGTTCCATTGTTAGGCTAGATAGTTTACAGTTGTGCAGTATTTACTGTTTAGACACAGACCTGCCATAGAACTACAAAAGCAAAGATCCATGCTTTGAAGCTTGGTACTTTCCTGATCATAAGCAGCGCACATATGTGGAGCACACTGAGCATATGCCCCAGACAAGAGAATCAAGAAATGAAAAGGATAGTTGTGGGTGCATGGATCTTACCTGACATAAGGCTTATGTACTAGCACACTAAAGCAGTAAGCCATGTGATTCATATAGAAACATTTTAGCCTGAACATTTTGTCAGACTAATTGTAAAATATTTCAGTCTTGGGCATTTTGACAGCTGTGCCTTTAATTATCAGTGCTGTTTACCTGTGAAACCAAATGTACATGATTCGGATAAACCCTCTGTACTCTTACAGTATTAATGCATACATATGAATATTTACAGAGAAAATGTTCTGTATATTCCATATGCAGGGGAATTAATTAATAGGTAAACTGATTGTGCTCTAGTTACCCATAGAAACCAACCAGATGTTGACATTCATAATACTCGTTCCTATGAGGGTTATTGACTAAAGTGAGAATTTTATTGTCGAGTTCTCAAACAGCAGATTTCCATAGCAAATCCATGACCACGGCAATTTTAAAGTTGCGATTGCGACAATATTACCATATTAAAGTCATGACTGTGACAGTAGCTGTCTATTGCGACCATCTTTAGCTGGTGAATTCACACCTTTATGCAATAATTCGGACTTTAGTCAATAAACCCCTATGGGTTAGTAGACATCTGTAAATGTTGTCCATGTTGATGATTAAACTTTGTGATGTGTTGTATGCTTTTAGCATGGATAAATGTTCATTCTTTGAACTGTATTCACTTTTTATAAAAGTATGAATGCTCTATTGTCATATTTATACTTCCTGATCAACCACCAGCCTGTTATTGAATTCTGGAAAGGTTTCTCTTGTTCCTAGTGCTGGTAACAGCAGAACACATGAGCCTTCCAGATAGAGAATCAGTGATCTTTTTATAACTATTGCTGTGCACAATGTCAGAATTCTTGGTGGAATTCATTGGTCTGGAGGAAGAAAGTTTGACAATCACCAGAAGCCGAAAAGGAATGTATTTCTTCGCTGACTCATTTATGTGGAGCTATTACTTTGCTTTACTTCTTACTCATGCCTAGGAATAGAATTAGTCATATACTTGTGTGATCCAAGTAATGTTTCAATTTCAGTAAAGGCAAAAGAAAATCCTTATTGGGACCAAGAATATCAGTTTACCAAGGAATGCCTGACCTTGGTGATAGGAAAGATGTGGTAATTACCACATTTATCTTAAAAAGAAACATTTCTCACTCCTTAAAAATTTCCTTTGTGTTATGCAGAGGGTAATAGTTCCCTACAGCCAAAGATACAGTCAGAAGAGGCATTTATTCCATGGTTGCACCTTAGTTTTGCATAGGCTCAGTAACATGTTATCAGTGTGGATATAACTCACTAATCTCACTTCCCTTACCTAGTACATAATGATAGATATGTAAGTTTAGTGGTAAAGTTTGGGGCATAACTGTGCATGCATCAAATATTCTTGAACAGATAAGGTATACATGAATATGAGCTATGAAGAAATTAACACAAGCTCTCACTAGCACAGTACCATGGTGGTCACCCAATCTCTGGAGAGTGAAGAGATTTAGTTATAGGAGGTATCTTTCACTGATTGCAGCCAACTTTGGCTTTGGGAGGAACCCCCCAATATTCCACCAAGACTTACTTTTCAGGAATCCCCAAACTAACACAGCGGTGAAATAAGGGTTCTGACCATATGTAAACTTGTGGAAACAAGAAGCTATAGACAAATTCATAGTCAGACACACCAGGGTCAGGAACACAAGGCAAAGTCAGCTATCACAGCAGAACCAGAATAGAAAATATCAGACAGCCACATTACTCTCTCCTGGTAAACTAGAAAAGAGTCAATCAATGGCAATATCTTAGCAGCAAGTCCAGCATTTAAATGAGGCTGTGAACTGGAAATTGCACTGCACCTGTGCACAAAGTGAGCTCAGCACAGCCCCATGAAACAAAATAGATAATGTACCCAGGGGCCTGCTGCAAAAATAGTACAGAGATAAGACTAAAGTCCAGCAAGCCATAAATTGTAACCCAAGCAGAACAAAACGCTAGGGGCGAAATTTAATGAGCCCGAAAAGACTCGAAAAGTTGGATTTGAGTCTTTTTGGGTTTATTCTCATGAGATTTCCCTGTGAGATGATCCCATGGGAGTTTTGCTTTTTGATTTTCCAAATTGGATCTTTTGATTGAAAGGTAGTCATCTCTCCTATGGCTAGTATACCTTTCCATCTGTACTATGGCTAGTATACCTTTCCATCAAAAAATCCAATTCGGAAAATCGAAAAGGAAAACTCCCGCGGGATCATCTAGCGGAAATCTCGCAGGAGGCTTTAATAAACCTGAAAAGACAAAATCGAGTGTTTTCAGGCTTATTAAATTTCACCCCAGGTATGTTACAGGCAGTGCACCACTTCTAGATAGATTAGTTATCTTTGAAATTTCTGGTCATTGTCATTAAGGTCGAGTATTTAAAAGCCAGTGTGTGAAATACCACAAAAATGATTTTCATCAACACGCTCAGCAAATTCAAAGACTTACAGAGCTGAGGCTTAAGACAATGCTGCCTGGGATATATATGCTAATTTGCATATCCACAAGAAAAGGGAACATCTGAAAATGTTATGCTATCCTTTACATGGAGAGCCCAGAATACTACATCCTCCAAGCTTGGATTTAGTATTAATAATGTCATGTTGGATTTTTTTCCATTACCATAAGGTGTTTCTGTACAATTTTATCAACTTACGTAGTTTCAGCAAATCTTACTTGTCCTTCCCATTTGCTTAAATCTGTGCTGTCAGTATCTTAAGGTAGAGATCTAAAGGCAAGTAAAATATCTATCATCCTCTATCTGCTGATTACTGGTGTTGCCTGCTTACAGCTCTAGTTTTGGAACCAAACTAGAAACACTCACACATTTATGCATTTTTTAATGAATTTATTTCCAGTTTTCCTACATTCCCAGAGGTTACTGTCTGTAATGAAAACAGTTAACCACTTAAAGGGTATGTAAAGTTTGAATAAAACATTATTTATATTTGACATGTATACATATAGAAAGCCAACTTAAACATTAAAATGTAAAAACGATTTTGGGATCAG
>JAKJJM010054824.1:0-11692 GCA_021901965.1 Pipa carvalhoi | reverse complement strand
ATATATATATATACACATACATACATGTCTAATGGATGAACTGCCACCATCCCCAATATGGTGGTGCCCATCTATCCCATTGCATCATCACATGATGCGACAATGACATAATGATGTCATGGCACCTCCCCTACCTTAAAACTTTTTCTGCAGACACCCATGGGATCATCAGTCAAGAAGTAAAGTAACCTGCACATTCTCTGACATCAATATTCAATTTTGTGAATCTGAAGGAAAGCTGGGAAAATGAAGACCTAAATAACCAAAATAATTTGAAGTAAAAAAAAAAATGCATAGTTCAGGAAAGGATAAAAAAAACTATGGGAGTATGTAGTATACACTACTAGTACAACTATAAAGAAGTGGTGGCCACGTCAATCTACCTAGATATTTTCTAGAAAAGATTGTTCCTCCAACCCTCTGCCTAAGCAAGACCTGCAATTAAAGCAAGAAGCACCAAACCAGTCAGTCTCTTCGAAGGATTCAGTAGCCAAAAATGGAGACTGTGAATAGCAAATCATATCAAGAACTCTGCATCACACAATCACACAGGTCTCTATGAAAGGGCAGTAGAAAGGAAACCATTCCATAAAATTTGAACTGGCCTCCTAACACCAGCATAATTTAGCAGGAAACTGCATGTTTCCACCAGTTGGTTGGTAGCCCTGGGCTGTGTCACGCAAAGCAGTTTGCAGCATGTGTTTTTTTTATATACATTGACTTACCTGTTCCACCAATGCCAAAGCTTTCTGTTTAGTGAGCCAGTGTGCTAACAGAAGGAAACAGGCCACAGACATTAAAACGCCAGCTCACTAAACAAGAAGCATCCGTTGGAGAAGGAATGGGTATGTCAATGGGGAACTAAGGCAGACTGTTTGTAGATGTTGTTTCTACAGAATGAGCACTCTATTAGTGTAACCAACATCAATGTGATACACAGTAGTGCAGGAAGTAATAGGTAAACAAGATAGGAAACCTGAGCACATAATCTGATATACTAGCACTGCCCCTACATTTCTGCACAGCTGTTGCTTGTAAATGATTCTCACTGGATTTTCTGTTGGTTTAAACACCAAATAAAGAAAACTTCTAAAATATTCAGCCACTCATTCTCCAGCTGTTATGAATTTAAGTAACATAAAGTAACACATTCTAATGTTTTAAGCCATGTAGATTAAAAAAGTTTCACTGTAATTTTCACGCAAAAGCTCATTTCCCAGAAATGGAAAATATTCATTGCATTTTTATGAAAAATGTATATAAAATTATTGTTCAATAAATGTGGACAGCTTTCAATATAGTGCTAATATTATATTTTGAGAAATAACTTCCTTTAAATATACTATTTGACAAAACAAAGTATACATTTTTGAGTTAAGGTTTAAGTAACTAAAAGGCATTATAAAAGAAAATGGCAATCATCGGTCATCTTTGATCAAGCAAGAGGCCGGTTGAGGAAAAGTAAATGTGAACAGGTTTAAGTTTGTGTTTTGCACTGGGTCCTATGGTGCTTGATTGCAGATTCTTAAAGAACTTCTGTCCAGCAATCTGATCAAAAATGGATCTTCAATCAATTGCCACAGAATCCAGCAACAGCACTACTCTCTGGGTATTTCAAAACCAAACAGTCCTTAAGATCTACTCTAGCTATTTTATAAAGTTAATGTTCAAATATTACTAGGCTATCTGACTGTTTTATTAACATTGCCAGTCTAGCACTATATACGCTGTGAGCATTGTGGGACCTGGAATCACATTCTCTTTAAATATCTTCCAGAGACTCTAACAGATAGTTCCCCCAGTGCGCAAATCTTCATGAAAAATGGCAGAATATCTGATTGACAATACACAGCAATAACATTTAAACAATAAAGATCCATCCTAAACAATGATTTTATTCCTCCAGCTGATGGAATCTGACTAGATGCGCAAGCTCACAATCCATAAAATCATTATTTAGAAATAAAAGCAGTAACAGCTCCCATAAATGCCTAATTCAACACATATCCTTATGGCGCTTAAAGGTTTGGAGTGAAATGAGAATAATTCTGTTTCAAAGCCTACCTAAACCAGAACAAGACAGGGAGAGGCTCAGACAAGAGATGAGTAAAGACCAGATAGAGGAAGTACTAATTAAATGGCCCCAGTCATGCAAGAGCATTAAGGAAAAGTGGGTATGGGAAGAGAAAGTCATAGAGATAACATAAGAGGATAGCATGAGATTAGAAGTGTCGAAAGAAGAATGTTAAGCCCTGAATGAGAGGAGGCAAATGTTATAATTACTGCAGCAGTGAATAGCAAGTTGGCAGACTGATTTCAAGAGCAAGGGGGGCAATCTAAGTGATAATGAAATGGTATGATGCCAGCTTTGGCAAGTTACAAAGATTTCAGTGACGAAACACAAAAAATGAAGACGCCCATTTTATATAATGTCTTCTCGGTTTATTTTGTGTAATAAATGCTTAAATTAGGTGACAAGGGTCTCTGATGCATAACAATCGCTTACAATGCATGCAGTTTGCAGTAATTACCCGATTTATCAGCTATTACACTTGCATTTTACTTGCACCGTGCCTGAAATGTGTGAATGTTTTTATTTGCACAGGGCCCCACGGATTTATTTATTGTGTGTATTTGTACAGCACTAACAGTTTGCGGCACTTTAAATACATTAACCATTCACTTCCCTGTGGTGCTTACAATCGAGTTTCTTTATGTAATTGCGCACAGGGGGTCATTCTGTAAAGGGAGAATTCGACTGTCAAATTCGTAAACAACGGATTCCCATTACAAAGTCGTGACCGCGACAATTCTCCCATTATAAAGTTGCGACCACGACAATTTTTTTAAAGTTCCAGCTTTGACATTTCCTTTGTAAGGTTGCGATTGCGACAAAATTCTCATTATAAAGTCGCGACTGCGACAGTCTTTAGCTGGTGAATTCGGAGCTTTACACTACAACTCAGACTTTACAGAATAACCCCCACAAACTTGGGTCAGTTTTCAGACTTCAATAAACCGAAAATATTTGTGTATTGTAAGAGGAAACCATAGCACCCAGAGGAAACTCATGCATATGTAGGGGAACATATAACCGCCATGCAGATTACTGAATCACTGTGCATTTACTTCACCCAAACATGGACAATTGATTCAGATGAGTTTCATTGACACAGTAAGAGATGAGAATGCATGACATAAGAGATGGTCATTGTTCTAAAGAGCTTACAATCTACACGAAGAGGAGACAGTGCACGTGCAGTGGCAGTCTACACACTGGGCCATTTGAGAAAGGGCTCACTTTGGCCCGAAACATGTCATGATGAAGCTGGAATAAAAGTGGTGTAGTTAAACTACCTCTGTTTCAAGACACATTGTTCTGCTTTTTATCTTGGATTTATCCTGTACCTGGTGGATACAAACTGGACAATGTGCTACAATTGCTGACATGCAGCTTGGACACCTTTTTCTCTATTATACATTGGGTACCTTTTGTGTCTTCATTTTGACTAGGCCTCACAAGAAAGACCCAGCTTATAGAGAACCACAGCCCTAAAGTAAATATCATTATAACATAAAGAAGGCTTCATGTAAATAAAATTCCAGTGATTTTTCTATTATGTTAATGCAACTTGAGAGAATAAAAAACAAGCTCTTTTAGGTTCAAAATCCTCCTAACATGTTCTATACCCAACAAAACACCTGAAAGTGCTTCTGTCTGAACAAAACGTTTCACTTTAATGAGGAGAATAGCTGTCATTCTGGGAAATGAATCTATGTTGGAGCCAGTATTATCTACTTGTCTTAGATGACTAAATCTTAAAGCCTTCAAGCCTGATGTTAAAGAAACATTAAGACCATAGTCACACTGGCTATTTTGTAGTTGAGCTAAAAAAAAAGTATCCATTGTTTCTTGTGAGATAATCCACACAGGCTGTTTTGTTTTGCACCACAGACATATTTAGGATATAATTAGGATCAGCTCAGCTACAAAACGGCCAGAGTGGTACTGGCCTAAAGGTAAAATAAAAGTAAGGGTTAAAATGTAGAAAAGGTAAAATGCCCCACATATTTTTATGCCTGTACATAGTTCTGTACTACCAAAAATGTTTAAAAATTTCTGGAAACTTAAATATCTTATTAAAAAAAAAAAGGCCTTTCTTGGGCACAATAATATGTATTTTCTAAGGCTACACTTAAAATAATTAATTGTAATTACATAGTTTTTATGTAAGTACTCTACTAATCTCATTAACACTACTTGTTAACTCCAACCAGCTCCTGGCAATATTTACAACTGCTCCAACATTCTTTCTGTCCAGCCTGTCCTGAATTCATTCAGTTTTGCTGTCTGACCTAATAAAGGGAGAAAAGAACTCTCGAAAGCTTGTCTATTTAAATTGACCGTTAGTCCAATAAAAAACGTATCACCAAGTACTGCAATATATATATTGCACATTTAAGGGGTCATTCTGTAAAGTCCAAATTATTGTGTAAAGGTGTGAATTCACCAGCTAAAGACAGTCGCAATAGACTGCTATTGTCACAGTCGCAGCTTTATAATGAGAATTTAGTTGCAATCGCCAATTTTCTATGGCAATATTACCGTGGTCGCGACTTTCAAATTGTAGCGGTCGCGATTTTATAATGGGAGAATTGTTGCTGTCGCAGCTTTATAATGGGAATCCGCTACCTGCGAATTCGACAGTCAAATTCTCACTTTACTGAATGACCCCCTTAGGATTTTTATTAAGGGAGTCTGACAACCAAGCCCACACTTACATAGATACTACCTACTGATAAGTTCCATTCATTTTATATACTCTATGACATTATTCAACTGCAGCGTAGCTTTATGTGACCGTGATCTCTTTATTTCACTTTCACTAGAACTCAGCACTTCTCGCAGGAGACCTTTACCCAGATGCTAATAGCCCTGCCCACAATCATAGCCAATAACATGGCTTCCTGTTTCTCTCTTTCACCCTGTAAATGTTTCTTACGTTTTTTTTTTTCAATATTTAAAAAATAAAAAGAAACCAGAAGAAAAAAAAAAAAAAGACTTTAGATTAAAAAAAGTTACTAGTTATTAATGGCTGCTCCTTACAAAAGGATGATTTTACTTACTTTGAAAACTCAGAAAAAACTCACCGTGATGCCAAATTTCTGGATGTCCATGAAAAAAGGATCCTATTCCATGACCAACAAAAGAAGGACATACTTGAAATGAATTTTCTTCTGCTATGCGGCTTTGTAGATGAGAGAAAACAAGAAGTAACTCGTGAGTTCTACAGTTAAAGTTCAGTTGGGTTTTCTGTTGCACAAAAGAACGATGATACCATTTAGCTCAGAAGTTATAGCTTGACAAAAGCAGGTATACACCAAAACACTTGTTTTATTGGAGTGTTACTGTTTACTGGTCCTGCAGATTTAGTGGAGCCTGTGAATTATAAATACATTTTCTACAGCTGAGGAACCAAGTAAATTAATTCCTGCTCATATTTATAAGCACAAATATCCAGACCTTCTATTTATATTCCCTGTGTTTATCTAAAGATTTAAAGGAAAATAAGGTAAATGCATCTTATTTGTATAATGGGCTTATTTTCTCTTTGGCATGAAACGAAATGTAAAAATACAATTGCATTCCTGGCAAATGCCTTTAAGTATGGAGTCACATTGCACTTTTATTGTGTGCAAAGTGCTGTGTTTGGCTCTTTCTTGTAGCCCTGTTTCCTGATCACAGAGATCGTCAGATTGGGGCCATTTTCAGTAAGGATTTTGCAGTATTTAGTGTTCTGGCAAATTACTGGAACTTTCTACAGTGTGCTGGTATTCTGGTCTCCATACAAGGTAACACAGCCACAAAAAAGAGCAGTACATTTACAAGCATGCAAAATCACTACTGAGGTCTTGGCCTTAAGGGACAGTCAAAAAACACTTGATAAAGGGCATTGCCTAGAACTTGTAGCATGCAGTGGTATGTGAATCAGGATTTGTAGCAGAATACTACTTGGTACTATCTACTTTATTCCTTCAGTTTAGATCTGTTACTACCCAAGTGGTGAGGTTGCAACATGGAGCTCCTTAAAGCAGACAGTCCTATCTGTCTGCCTCGTATGACCACAGTCAGCTTTTTCTGTGTTGCACTACCATAAAAAAGTCAAGGTACCTATTATAAATGATGCACACAGAGACTTGTTTATAAGTGGTTAAGTACATTTGACTCATTTCCGCTGTTGCTGTACAGCAGGAAGTTTTTTACACATTTCCCTGAAAGTTGTTCTTCCCTAAAGAATAACTTAAATACAAGTGTAAACCATGCAGAGAAATGAGCAGGAAAGATAATTAGATCTTTTTGTGTCAAGTATTGGGTATAAGTAACAGGCATGTCCATCCAAATTAGACATTTTTGCTACTGGTCCTTTAACACAGGGTTGACAAGCTTACCTGGCTTCCTGTACTACAGCAAATGAATGTTTGAAGATGTTGGGAGTTGATGTTTCCAGTGATTTTTTTTATATATAATTCAAAACTGCCCAACTTCTCTGCATAGCTGATACTGCAAAATACACCAGCTACATGGATAATAACCAATTATGTCAACTGCAAAAATAGAGCAACTCTGCTTGGGTCTTAGGGTGAAATTATCAGTTACCTATAAAGTATTCTGACCAGATCAGGGACATTTGTACACATCCTATAGGACAGCCATCAATTCAATATTATATATTTCAAAGTATTACAGGTTAAATGAATGAACGCCTTCACTTATTTCATAGCTGGTTCATTTTAACTGGATAAGACAAAACCCTACACTTCATCAAAAAATTGAATACTTACTCTGCCAAAATATTTGGTTTTAGGGCTGGATCTCATGCCTGGTTTAAAAAGTCTGCTTCCTAACCAGACGTTAGCAGGTATGAACATGTGGGATTTGTGCTAGCTCAATTCTCTTGCACAGGGTTGTGTGCATTAACTTCTTAGGGAGCCATGTGGTATGCGGCTGAACTAGTTGCCACACACTCTTGTTATTTTGTGTATTCTTGTTTAAATATGTATGCCCTTAAACACCAGACACATATAAACAATATATCATCTCAGTCTTAAACAACAGTTACAGCACTAGGCTCTTAATTAAAGTAAGAGAGTTCTAGACTGTGAGAACTGTTGTTTTTCATTGAGAGTCTAGCACAAGGGGCACTAGAACTGTGGCAGGGTACAGTTACATGTCACTTTAACAGTGTTTTCTGGGAGCTCAGACTAGAAAGTACTCAGCATGTCATGAAGTGTTCAGACGTCAGGAAACAGTGCAATGTTCGTAGAGGTTAATGTCACATTAAGTCAGATACTGTAAGGCAGATAGATGAAGGCAAATGTAATTCAAATTACATGCAAATAAGCTGTTATCACAAGCATGCCCTCTTCATTAACGTCTATTAAAATTAACGTTGGCAAATAACATTACGGTAAATATGATGTACCTAAAAATGTCTCTGCCAATAAATTAGGATAAATAAAAAGTTGCCATAAGAAAGCAATAGTTCTCAACAGACTTAAAAAGTATGTATTGGTATAGGAAATACAGAGATTTTTCTAAACACATTAATACTAATTACAATAAAAGATCATAAAATCAAGGGAATGTATACGTGATATATAAGCAACTTTATTTTAATATATTTACCCTTAAATAGCCAGTATCGGGACATAGCTTTATATGTGTATATTTTTTTGAATGTATGTATGTCCATTTATATGGGAGAGACAGGACTGAATTATGGGTAGGTATGGATAACACCGTTAGTAACACATGGCACATTCACCAAACATAGTCCAGGAGCTAGCCAAGGAGGGCCCCAGCCAGCCCAAATAAACCAAAGCCAAGGCTGCTCACTGCGTTATCTTCAAGGGGAACACCCTATTTATTGAAGGGCACCTGATGAAGGAGGGTGATAGTCATTCCAAAATGGGGTGTTTCCCTTGAAGATAATGCAGTGAGCAGCCTTGGCTTCTTGTTGTGTCGTAGGTATGGGTAAAGAAATTCTCCATTGGTACTGCAGCACTAATACACATGTGCAGCTTTCAGTCAGACATCTATGGTGAATATCTCCATTAAGTCAAAAACATTAACAAAATAGAAGCTGTTCTGAGAAATGCAACTAAAATGGTGTACAGACTTAATAATAAATTATATGCAGAAAGCCCTTAACATGTCAAGTTTAAGAGGGGAGGTGATATGATAGAAAAATTCAATGATAATAAGGAAAGTAGTTCAGGAGAGAAGTCTTTTCCAAAATAAAAAAACAGTGGAAATAGTGGGCTCAATCTGAATTGGGCGGGAGGAAAATGAATAGTAACATAAGGAGACAGAGAGGGGCATAAACACATGGGATAGACTTCCAACAGACGTGGTAGGGACACATACAGTTAAAGAAATCAAACATTAATGATGTTTTTTTTTCTGCCACCAAATGATATGTTTCCATTTCCTTCCTGTTTTGGACCCCTTCTTAAGCCTGCAGCGCTATGTACAAACTGTACCTGCAGCCTCTGAATGTTGGGAAGTATAGCTAATGTGCACAAACATTTGCCTCTAACTGAATATAACAGAGATGAGAGAAAGCATATCTATAATTGTGTCACTATGGAATCATTGCTGTTTGATGTCTTCTTTTTTTATTTAATGTGCAGGTGGCCATATGGGTTTATTATTTGAGTAGCAGCATGTATTTCATCAAATCAATCTTTAAGGGGTGCAGTTTTCAATACAAACCTTTTTTTTTTTGCAGCCATAAGAAGGTTAAATAACTAACCAGGGTTTGTGTGTATTTCATTACTGCAGCAAAGAAGCAGCAAACAGCTCATCCCTGACCAGCTCCAAGTCTTTTCAAGTTTCCAAAGGAATACAGCAAGTATGTTTACAATCATTTACTGTGTATGCTTGACATCACTCTAAGTGCCAGGTCATGATTTAAACAAGAGGATGGAGGTCTCTGCCCCATAGAGCTTACAATCTAAATAGGAGGGAGACTTACATAAACTGATAGGAGCATAATGCTTTTTTCCTTTTGTATTGCAAATTGTAATTAAATACATATTAATAAAAGCAAGCACATTTTGTACAAGCTATCTTTTATTCCATGCCATTATACTTACTCTGCTCACAGCAATAACACATTTATAAAAGGGACAAATGGTTGAAAAGTGATTTGTTCAGGACTCTACCCATTTTACCTAGATATGATAGTTTTTGCTGTGAGTTTTAATTGGTCAAGTTTGGCAACATTTCAGTTCCCCCATACGCTACAATGAAGACTTTTTCATCAGTGGCCCTTTTTGTTTTTTTTTACAGGACTTCTCAAGTTGAATTGACTTGTCAGAAGCAATTTTCTATTCAATATCAATAAAAACTGTTGATGAGATATGAAAAGTTGGAAGTATGAAAACCCCATAGAAATACCTTTGTTATCGATGCAACAACAAGAGATCTTTGTAAAGAGAAATCTTCTATCCAGTTATGTTTTTTTTGTTTTTTAAAACACACAAAAAACACTTCTAGTAAAAAATCTGGGTAAACCAAAGCATAAAATGGGAAGTCTGCCTTTTCAACATTTTATAAATATCCCTTTAACTGTACAAAAAGCCCTAAGGGAGGCAGTATTTTACAATACAGAGGAGAAGCAAACATCATATGTGTAGACATGACCTTTACTACTGTGTGAAAAAGGGCTTGAACAGTGAAGTCATTTTAAGGCCATTACAACAGTGAAAACACTTAGAAATGCTGGTGTCATCTAACTGCTTCCTCAAAGATGGCAGTGAAAAGTGGATTAAAAGAGAAGATTTATAAGGTCTGACTAGGTAAAAGGAGAGAAAGAATCTGCACATCATAATTCAACAAAATAACAGTATTGATCACATAATAGTGGATACAGGCTCATCAGGCTACTACACCTTGTGTCCTATGACTTTATGATGAAATGGGAATGCTTCGGTTTCCTTTTACTGACAGTTATTTGTAACAGCAGAATGGAAAAATGAAATGTCAAAGCTGCCAAGTTTATGTACAGAAAGAAAATGCTCCTGGTAAAATCTGAGCCTCTGTGTATTTCACCATATTGGATGCTATTTTATTGTTATGTTACCTCGAAGATAGACATATTGTACTTTAATTATTTTTTTTATAAACAAAATGAATATGTTCATAAACAGAACCACACCAAGGGACTAATGGGAAAGCCAAGAAAATGTGTATATTGCTAAAATCCTCAATAACTGGGATCAAGAGAAGCCATGCAGGAGTCTATCCCATTAATATCTCTTTGTCTAGACTTGGGAACCTGCAGATAAACGGGTACCAATTCAACTTGAGAAAGAAACCTGTGAGGATTGATTGCTTGTTTTGTCTAAAAAGATATGTAGATCCAATAAATTTACTGCAATGACTGAATCTGGGATTACTAATAATGGGGGAGAGAAGGAAGCATTAACTGGTACAACTTAGATGCTGTAAATGGGGCAATTGTAAAGAATGAATGCATGATCATGTCAGTGGGCAGAAGCCTGTATGAATCAGTATGGCAAACTAGTTTATATACTGTCACTTCTAAAAAATGTGTTTATTGGATATATTTTATGCTGACAGCAAACCACAATCTAAATAACAAAAAAACAAGAGCTATTAACAAGAGGAGATTTGAAAGAGATATTAAGAAATGATAAAGTACAAACAGTATATTTTACAGTGTATCTAATGCTATAACTATATACACTGTCTAATAATCTAGTTGGGTCTGAAGTAGTTGGTGGGGCTCTGGGAGAGACAGCAGGCAATAAGATGACAAGGGGCGTGCTAGGTATTTATGCAAAACGTAGAGGTTAGAATGGCAAGAGTTGCACCCTTTAAATCTCAGTGCGAACACCCATCAACCCACCTACCAAGAAATAACAGTAGAGAAAACATGGGAATAGCAGAAGGGCAATGCAGGACAGAGAGACAGATGATCAGGACGGATGCTATAGAGCATAGCCCTGAGTTGCAAGAACTACACATTTATTAATTTACTCTACATACTATATATACACAATCCAAATACATAAAATATAAATTAAAAGCTAAAGATTTAGGGAAAGGCTGTACTATTCATTTGAAGTACTGTACACATATAGGGTATTTATGTGTGCATATATATATATATATATATATGGTAGTGTAGAGTGGTCATGTTAGTCCACAGATGCAAAAACATGAGTATTGCAGTACTTAGTGATACCTTTTTTATTGGACAGTTAGTTTAGATAGACAAGCTTTCAAGAGGTCTGTCCTCCGTTTCTCAAGTATCAAGCAATACTATTCCTAACTATTCCTAGCAGTATTTATGACACCTGATTGCTTTATGCTCCAATAGTTTGTTTATTTTAGTATGATGTCTTTTTGCCTGTTTTTATGGCTTTGTAACTCACTTCTAATTTCTAAATTCAGAGACCTCTTCATTTCTAAATGAGACTTGATAAAGGGAGGACAGACCTCTTGAAATCTCATCTATCTAAACTGTCCAATAAAAAAAGATATCACTGAGTATTGCAATATTCATGTATATATATATATATATATATATATATATATATATATATATATATATATATATATATAATACTTTAGAGATTTCAGTTGTATAGCAATAACATA
>JAKJJM010054811.1:0-10773 GCA_021901965.1 Pipa carvalhoi | reverse complement strand
AAGAATCTCTATTTTGAGAAGTTGTGGATTTCCCATCCCTAAAGTCCTGGTTTTTGAAAATCCGTCAAGGAAATTACATTTGTTTGGGAGGCCTGTTTTACCAGCAATATCTGGTGAGTTTTCTCCCCCCTGGGGGGGATTTTATCATCTTTCTGCACATTCATCCAAG
The DNA here is from genome assembly GCA_021901965.1 of Pipa carvalhoi. Taxonomy (NCBI): domain Eukaryota; kingdom Metazoa; phylum Chordata; class Amphibia; order Anura; family Pipidae; genus Pipa; species Pipa carvalhoi. Next base: position 10,604 of record JAKJJM010054811.1, on the reverse strand, counting down.
AAGCACAGCTGAGCTTGCAAAGTTTTGCATTCCAAAAATTTCATCACCAAGATTTCGCACTATTTATTAACTGTTTTTTCGATTCATTCACAAGCACTCATCACCGAAGTTTTCCAAAGACTCTTTGTTGTTTCACAGTGCACTTTGTTTTCATTGAAGTGTCACAATTCTTTGTGTGTTTTTTGCACATCTTTGCGGCATTTGCACCATTGCATTGTTATTTATTCGTTTGATTAAGGATCTAATAATTGTGTTAATTTCTTTTATTACATCATTACACTTTTATCACTAATTTATACATATTATATATACATCATTTCACCTTTTAGCGCGCCCATCCCTAGCTGTCTTACTCTCACGCATGTGACTGTGATTGTCGCTGTCCACCTGTTTGACAAATCTCTAGCCACTACTTCATGAATGTGAGAAGTGAATTTGCGTCTTCCTCATTGTAACGACACAAACAGATGCAAAGTCACTACACTAAGCGAATTCACCCTTTAATAAATAACCCCCTCAGTCTGAATGGGTCAAGAAGGCCATCTATCTGAAAAGAAAAGGGTGGCAGATAAATAAATGTTAATTAACAATAGATTATATTAAAGTTAATTTATGCAATGACAGCCAAGATTGTTTTTTCTTGTTCAGGACAATGGCTCACTAGCAATTTAAAAACACCAAGTAAAAACGTCAACTAAATGTGTTGCAATAGTGGCAGCATCAAAACAGCTTGTGTGCCACAGCCCTTACTTAAGGGCAGGATTGTTTTGATCATATACATAATTGTACCTTCTGTGTTGATGATCATTGGTGCGCAGTAGTTTGGTTTAAATTAGCTTTGTTACATACATAGGAAAGTAGTGAAGTTGAATTTGTGTTTTGATTCCACTCAGGGATACCACATTGAGTTCTGTAGTTTAGTTCAGTGATACCTTTTTTATTGGATTAACAGTCAATTTAGATAGACAAGCTTTGGAGAGTTCTGTTCTCCCTTTATCAAGTCTCTGGCAACACTAAGCTCAGCCATACAGACAAAGACATTATACTAAAATAAAGGGACTATTGGAGCAGTCGTGAATATTGCCAGGAGTCGATTGGAGTTGACAAGTAGTGATAAGGGGGGTTCGTGGAATTCTTACATAGAAACTCACAGATAAAAAGCAAACAGAAATACATAGGTTTCCATAATATAAAGGTATGATAGTGAGATAGATGAACAGGCAAAAAGACATACTAACATCAACATTATTGGAGCATAAAGCAATCAGGTGTTGTAAATATAGGTAGTTGTAGATTAGAGCTGGTAGGGGAGATGGGAGGAGGGTTGGAATTCTGTGTTACAGGGATGGACACAGTATCAAAGCACACGGAGAATATAGTGAGACAGAAATCCAAGATCTACACTGAGTCCTGTTTTTGGTATTAAAATGCATTATCATTTTGACTTCAAAAGTTTTTCTTTGGCATTGATAGAAATGTCTGGGTTATAAATTCTGTGGATTGTCCCCCCCTTGAAGTGGACAACACTCCGACACAGACCCCCCTTCCTCTTCTGAGGGAACGCGCAAACTCCTGTATTGATTAAAGAAGAACTATAGTGCCAATATAACTGCACCCATACATATAAAACTCCTAATACTATACTATCCAACTCCTATACTAAACCAATCGCTAACACAAATAGTTAAAAAAAGTTTAAGGAAGAAATAATACTTGCTGTTAGTTTCCCATGTTCAGCGCCCATCCAGCGCTATTTACATCATTAACTGGCAAGTAAGCAGCTAATGATTTAAAACCCTATTATTTCCATAGTGCTACTGTAATATTAGCGCTATGGAAATAATTACTATAAAATAAATAAACCCCAGCTAGCAGGGGTCTCTGGGACCCCGACACCTCCCTCCAGTATCACCCCTCACTTAGTTCTAGGCTGAGTGAGGGGATCGCTAAGTGCAGGAAGTGGCTCCCTGGTAGCCGCTTCCCTCCCCCCTGCCCCTCTGTGTCCCTTTGGGGTAGGAGAGCCTATGGAAATATAAAGAAGGGGTCCCTGGGACCCCTATTCCCCACCCTATCCCAGTGCTAGGCAGGGTGGGGGATCAGTACCGCTCCTCTCCCCCTACCCCCATGTCCCTGTGCGGTAGAGGGGCATAAACTAAACTAGTAGGGGTCCCTGGGAACACCTATCTCCCCCACAAACTGCTATGCGGGGGTGGGGGGGATCGCTACCGGGAGTGAGTCCCCTTGGACCCCCTTCCCCGGTAACCAATTGGGGTAGGGGGACATCAACATTAACCAAGGGGGTCAGGACTGACTCCCACACCTCACACACCTACACCCCCTTTAGCCAAGAGGGGCAAGGGTCCCTCAGCTGGAGGAGGTCAATCGCTGACCCCATCCCTTGGCCCCCAACCCCAACAGTGCTATGGGGTTGGGGGCCCTAACCTAACCATGGGGTGAGGGACTGAGGTGGATCCGCACCCCCTAACTAGTGGGGTACCGACCCATTACACAAGCTGTAAAAAAAAAACCAAAAGAACAAAAACACAAAATATCAAACAAATAAATTTAAAACTAACAATCTAAACAAAACCAATCAAAAACAAACTAACAATCTAGCTAACAATCTAAACCAAAACTAACAATCTATCTAAACAAAACCAAACTAAGAATCTACAAAAAAAACTAACAATGTTTAACCTTTTTCTTTTCTTTTTGATTTTGGGATAGTGTTTTTAATGAATTTTATAAAATGCTGGTTTTATGAAATTATGCGAGTGTGCAAGCTAATTCGGTACAAAGATATATTGGATGTTGTGCAGGTACCAAACCTCTGCTTGTCCTCTACTTCCTGTTTCCTTTGTTAACAGCTGTTAGGTTATGAAACACTAATCAATTTCGCAATACAATTGTGATACGTACATGAGAGAAGTGTTCAAAATAGTACAAGCAAAGTAAATTACAAACATAGAATCATGTAATTACATCACTGTTTAAGCGCCAGGCACTGACTGGGACAAGAAGATGTAGATCCTTGGCCACTAAATCTTACAATCTAAATTATATGTTAAACATCTTTCTGACAGAATTGACAGATAAGTCATCAAGGGCTAATGTTCTCTTAGGCTTGATATCTGCCTAAGATGTTATTTTAAAGTAGGTTGTTAAAAGAATCAGAAATACAATGAACTTCTGCAAGGCTGAATATTACCAACTCTAGGAGGCCTTAAAGGAAATTAATTCAGATAGATCACCCACAAATAAAAGCATAGGAGCTGGAGGAATGTTTTAAAATATATATTAAATAAATAGGCTATAGGTGTATACTACAAATTAACAATATTAGAAGATGTAAAACTAAGGTTGATTAGGTAAATAAAAGGGACATTTGAGATGATCTGTAGGAAAAAGTACAGAGGGATTCTTTAAAACTATTCTTAGTGAAGATGTACATTTAAATTAGTCAGCTCATTGACCAAATCTGTAAGAAATACTTTTAGTAAAATAACTAGTAAATTTTAAATGTTCATATTTTCTCATTCTTTCTTATATGTCCCCCCAGAGGTGCATTGATTTTTTGTTTTCTCCTCTTGCATTTTATAACAGAAAAAGGTAGCCTGGAGTAATCAGTTTACTAAAAAATAAAAAAATGTTATATCTTAGATGTTGTATCACAATTTTTTTTTACAGCAAACAATTTTATTATCATTTACAAACTTCTTAAACATATATAAATGGCAATTTCAATATCTGTCCAATATGGTTTAAAGCTAGATAAATTAAAAAGTTCATTCATTCTAATTTTGACCTAGAATATTTTTGCCAATTTCAAAATGACCTATTTATTAAAGCAGAAATGAAATAAAAATGCATTTGTAAAATAACAACTGTCATATTAGTGGCAATGAAATTACAATTTATTTGCACATTCAAAATTATTATACTTGAAAATTAATGTACAGATAGACCAAAGTTGAATGAAACCTATGGAATAGACAGCCACACGCTTCTCTCCACTGAGAAGAATGGTGTGCTGTGTGTAATCTGTATGTGAATATTTCAGCTAAGGTTACTCCCTCTGTATTTTGCATTGTCTTGGGAATATTTTCAAAGGGTCACACAATCATAAATACGGGTCCAGTGTCTGAAATGGGTTAAATAAGCTGGCACTTTTTTGGTTGTTTTTTTTTTTTTTTAAGATGCTGGTGATTAATTTACTATTTATGGGGAATTAGTCAAATGGTTGTGGAGCAGGTAGCATGTTTTAGCCAGTGAAACCCCTAAGTACAGCAGTAACCGCCCCTTTAACACCCAAGCAGACAGTTAGGCAGTCATTTTTCTTTAAGCACAATTCATATACCATTTAATGATGAGAAAAAAGTCATAACAAAAAAACAGTTATTTTACTCACAACACCGGTACCAATGCTCTAGTCACCTCTCAGCAGCGTCTGATACTGGAAACAGCAGTCTTTATCCAGTAGCAGCCATTTGTCTCTCTCCACATAACAGCTGCACAGCATAGGACGTCAGCAGCATCACAGGAACACAGTGAAGCCTTAGCCCTTACCTCAGGACCCTGACTGAGAGCAGGATGTCCACCTCACTCTCTGGGGCTACCTCTTCACTTACTCCTGTTGCAACTTTAAGCTGTTGTTCTAGCATCTACACTGGTACACAATGCTGCGTCCTATTAACAGTAACTATCCCTACGCTTACCTCTAAGCTAGGGCCAGACTTCTTCCACAGGACTCCCTCCTGTAACATTCCCCTAGGGACGTCTACCACAGGAATGTCTTCACTTTCTCAGGACCACAGCTATAACAATAGCTCTGCAGGACAACTTTTGCCCTAGGGAACACCTAGAAGTCTCCTGTCCCCAGGTACCCTTTAACACACACAGCAATCTCTCTTGGTGGAACCTCCCCTCCAGCAGCAGAATGAACACTTTTACTAAAAGGCCAATCTCTCTATAAAGCCTCTTAATTAGCAACTTGAGTTCACTTGAGACACAGGTGAGATTTCTGAATTAACCCTTCCACTACTGGCTGCTGCTTTCTCTATGCTGCTCCAGTATGCTGCACACAATGTTATACAAAACCGTGAAAAGTAAATCACATAACAGACATTGCAATCATTTTCACATTACACCATTTTACACAAAAATAGTAATATTCTATCCCAGTATGCTACATATTGTAAATGTGTTATTTAATTGAATTGTACACTTTCTCTAATGAGCAGTGACTTGAGAGTTTTATTTGTAAGGATTCTAGGAATTTCTAACAGCCAACAAAGATTTTTTTGAAGTGCCATGTCAAATAGCAGTGGAACCTATGAAATAATAATAATAATAGGGATGGCTAATCGATACTGATATCAAGTATAGTAGTTGGCAAAATCATTGTGCAAAAGTCACAATTTCAGCAAAATCCAAGCTTGATTTGTAAAGTAGAAATAATATGCACAATAACAGTGAAACACAATGGGCAAAATTTATTAAGCCCGAAAAGACTCGAATGGAGTCTTTTCGGGCTTAATTTGCCCAGTCCCGATTTCCAGAATATGGAAATCGGTGTTTCTCGATTTCCAAAATCTGGAAATTGGGTATTTGTACCGAAACGTAGCCATAAGTTATTATGGCTACGGAATTTTTCAGAACAAATACCCGATTTCCAGATTATGGAAATCGAAAAATACCGATTTCCATAATCTGGAAATCGTGATTCTCGCGGGAGGTTATCCTCCCGCGAGAAAGTCGGAAAGACCTAGAGCGGTCTTTCCGGCTTTAATACATTCCGCCCCATGTGTCATTAAAAGTGCACCTGTCACCTCAAAACATCAATACTAATTTAAGTTCTACTAATGAAATAAACAATTTTGTAAATATATATGTGTTTTAAAAATATGTACCTTTAAGAAGCTTTTCTCTCTGTCATCTTCCCTGTCAGCTCGACTTTTCTTGCCCAAGTCGGGGGGGATTAATGATGATTGACATACAACTCCTCCAATCAGATCCCTGCTAGATCGTGATTTAAGGGATCTGATTGGAGGAGCTGTAATGTAGACATTAGTAGTTACAAATAGTAACTACACTAAAACTATCCTTTTAAGTTATTTCTTTTTAGAAGATAAAATTGGCATATATGTAACTGTATTTTACAGCATACAGAGAGAACCTGTAGACAACAACTTATGGTTTTGTGAAACCAATATGCACAATACCCCATTACTACTTTTTAAGTTTGTCAGTAACTGCTGAAAATAATAAAGATCCTTCAACCCACACTTCTATGTATGGGCAGAGAGAATGCACCGTGACCCATGCTACCACTCACAGCTCTATACTGTGTTTAAAACAGAAAATTTTATAATTAAAGAAACACAAATAATTCAAGTTGTATGAGGTCTAGAAGTTACTTTTAAAGAAACCTTTGGAGAGGAACATTAAGGGGGTCATTCTGGAAACTCCGAATTTTCCATCCCGAATTCACTGATAGTGAACTCCCATTATAAAGTCGCGACCGTGACAATTCTCCCATTATAAAATCGCAACAGCGACAATTTTTTAGTCTTGGTTGTGATTTTAGAATGGGAGTTCGCTATCCGTGAATTCTGGATGGAAAATTCGGAGTTTCCAGAATGACCCCCTAATACTTAAAAACAAAGCAACAGTAGTGACTATGAATAAATGACTTTGATTAAAGGCTTAATTTGGTCATTTTATTTTTTTAAGCATTCACCAAAAAAAGTATGATATCAACAGTGAAATTTACTAAACTTGAAAAGGTTGATTTTGACCTTTTCGAGTTTATACCCTGTATAAATATTGCTGTTCGATCTGTAGATATCAATCAGTATCTTCAATTGATTTATACCAATTGAAAAGTTTCGATCAATTTTTTTCAATTGAAATTTACTAAAGTCTATAACCATTTTCGACCTCTTCGCCCATTTTTGGCCATTTTTCACCCAAAAATGGGGTGTAAAAAGGTAAAAAAAATGGGGTAAAAAGTTTTTGCCTGTTTTTATGGCAAAAAATGGGCAAAAACGTCCAAAAAATCATTTTCAAACTCAGTAAAATATGATCAAAAAAATTAGATCGAAACGTTTTGACCAGTAAAAATCGATCGAGAATATCGATCGATATATACCGATCGAACAGCAATATTTATACAAAATTCTTTTTGGAAGAGCATCTTCCTTTTAATATTCTCCCTTACATCTCTACCATAACCCTTGCCAGCCCTGTCTTTCATGAACTTTAGTCCCCTTACCTACTAGTAAAGCTAAGGGGCTTTTTTTTTTTTTTTTAACTACCTTCCAATTTCTTCCCACATAAAAGCCCAATTTACATCTAATGTTTTAGCCAACAGCAAAGTCATCAAATGATTTGATCATCAGTTATTCCACCTGGAATTGGCCTGCATATCGTCCATTTGCCTCAATGGAATAGCATGTGGTTCTGATAGAACTATCTTGATCTTTGGGGAATAAAATATTGTCATTTAATGGGATACTGAAAAATAGGTATAGTTGTGACAAAACAGTGGTTAGCAAAAAAGGGAACTGTCAGGTAACTTCATATAAGTTAATATATAGTAATACACCAACTTTTCTAGCAGAAATTATCACCAACATTACATTCTTCCTTTCAGGTGCTACAAAACATGTTGTTTTTATTATTGGGTCCCTTTAAAGAGAAGTGCATAATTTGTAGATCTAAACACTTTAAACACAATATTAATATGTCTAAAGTTAACTAATCTGCAGTACTTGTTTCTCATAGACTTCTTATAGCTTTAAGAGTTTACTTTACATTTTATTCTGTAATTTAAAAATATTTCGACAGTCCCACTGCCCCATGAAATCTTTTTGTTTCGGAGAGTGGAAGTTTCTCATACAATTGGCTACTTTTGTTTAATTTCCTTCTCAATATTCCTTGAAATATCATTTGTATTTATTACACATTTTGAAATATATCTATCTCTCTCTCTTTATATATATATATATATATAAAATTTATCCCTTTCTGTAAATTTAATGAATATTAGAATATATTTCATGGCTATTTAAAAAAGCACAAGGCCACAGGGGAAAAACTGTCATATAGTTTGAAGAACCGATGGTAAACCTCTAATTGTCACTTCAAAAATATATATGTGCTGCAAATTGAGTGACGAGTAAATATTAAGGGGGTCATTCGGAAACTCTGAATTTTCCGTCCAGAATTCACTGATAAAGAACTCCCATTATAAAGTCGCGACTGCGGCTAAAAAATTGTTGCGGTTGTGATTTTATAATAGGAGAATTGTCGCGGTCGCGACTTTATAATGGGAGTTCGCTATCAGTGAATTCGGGATGTAAAATTCTGAGTTTCCAGAATGACTCCCTAAGGGGGTCATTCCGGTAGCTCCGAATTTTCCATCCCGAATTAACTTATAGCGAACTCCCATCATAGAGTCTCGACCGCTACAATTTTTTTGTCGCGGTCGCGATTTTATAATGACAGAACTGTCGCGGTCGCAACTTTATAATGGGAGTTCACTATAAGTGAATTTGGGATGGAAAATTCGGAGCTACCGGTCCGGAATGACCCCCTAAGAGTAGATGCTCAGACATCATTTTACTGTTATTACAAAACGCAGAAAGAAAACCAGAAATAAACTAAACTAGTTAGCTTCAGAAGAAAACACATCACTAAATCAATTAACTTAAAGAAGAAAATTAATTTATCTATTTGCCTGTTCCTTAGCTATGATTATGCTAATACAAGAGGCAGTTTCAGTGCTCGGCTATAGCTTCCAGAGTACTCATTACAGAAGATGGCATCATCAGTTGAGACTGATGTTGAGACGGTGAGATTGGCGCAGATTTGGAGAATTAGTTGTTTTTTTTAGGGGTAAAATAGATGAAATGATTATTAATAAAAAGATTAAATTGTTAAATATTTGATGTTATAAATGGCACTTTCTGACATCATGACTCTTCATTTATAACATTATAAATTACAGGTTGCAATGAGAATAGGAAACCATTACAAATCATATGGTATTTCAATTGCTCTTTTGTATTTTATATTTGATAAAAATAATGTATCTATTCAACTTTTGAAAATGCTAATTATTATTCATATATTAAACCACGCAATGCATAATTATTATCCATATATTATTAACAATCTGGACAGAAAATTTAAAAGTACATATAATAATTATTTAACTTCAAGAACAAATGTCAAATACTCAGAAATAATGTTGAGTAGAACGAGGTCTTGATCCTATTGATGTCAATCAGTTTTATAACCTTTTGCTGAACAGTCTACCTTTAATGAGTACAGCAATTAGCAAATAACAATTACAATGCACTTAATATTATGGAGCCATTATGCTATAACACTTTCAAAAGAATCAGCTGTTCCATCACAACAGCATGATCAAAGGGTTCTAGATAATTAATGTTACTGACTCATACTGAAGTTAATGTCATCTGCTCTAAAAGCTTTACATTGATAAAGTAAATCCAGCTTGTTCCAAATGTTCTTGGTATGGTGTGCATGGAATGCAAACCAACACTATTAGTTATTTAAACTTGACTTTAATAGATCATAATTCCTTTTCAATATTAAAGAAATTTTGCAACAAAGAACAGCCTGCAAATTCTACAGAAGCCTTGAGAAGGGATGTTTAAAGTGCACCTGTCAGCTTCAAACAACATTGTCTATTTTTTATTTATTATGCTATAGGAACATTTTTCAAATATACATCTGTTAAAAAAACTTACCTTTATTTAGCATTTCCCTATCTGTCTGCGCCTGTCAGCCCGACACTCCAGGCTTGTGTTGGCTTGGGCGGGTGTAAGAGGAGGTGCGGCTTACCTGATTGGTTTTGAGCCTCTCCAAGCACATCATTTACATTGCTATTAGAAATATGGTGAGTAAATATTCAAGTAAGTTAGAAATATTTTTGTGGGGGATCATGGGAATTTTAGTGTATCAATAGTGGATTATGGGGGTTGTAGTGTACTAATGGGGGATTATAGGGGATTTAGTGTATCAATGGGGGATTGTGAGAGTTGTAGTGTATCAATGGGGGATTGTGGGAAGTGCGCTTATGGCACTATTCCCATCGATAAGAGATCAAAAGATATCAGTCAAAATGTTTCGATCTGAAAAAAAATCGATCTAAAAATATCGATTGATATTTTTCAATTGGGCACCCGTTTTTAAAATTGATAAAAGTCGAGAAGGTCAAAATCAACCTTTTCGAGCTTTATAAATTTTGCCCAAAATGCGGCTGCTACCAGCAAGCAGAAAAAACAAATCAGGAATTCAACGTAAAAGATATAATTTTTACAGGTGCTAAATATCAACAACTGGCATGCTTGATTGTTTTTATTATGGTTGATTATGTGACAAATGCTATAGTTCAGCTAAAGTGCTCCCCCAAACATAGTCGATCCATGATGGGATAAGTAAGATATCCCATATTTATTATTTTGTTAAACATACTGTAGCAGTTTGAATGCCCTAGAAAGGGTATATGTTATAGTTTGGACATAGTTTGGGTCTTGGGGAGTGTTTCACTTTAAGAGTCTGGTGTGTAGACC
>JAKJJM010054795.1:0-15422 GCA_021901965.1 Pipa carvalhoi | reverse complement strand
GTACCAGTACAGTATATTTCTCATACTTTACTGCAGCTAGGTCTTATTTTCAGGGGAGGCCTTATATTTCTAAGCTTGGAAAAAATTTCACTAGGTCTTATTTTGAGGGGTTGTCTTATTTTTGGGGAAACAGGGTAGTAACCCTTAAAGTAAAGTCCAGTTAGTCAAGTCATTAAAGGGACATTATCATCAGGAAACTTTATACACATAATTTATGTGCTTGCATTTGAGTGATTCTTCTTTACCAGCAAAGCAGTTTCTCTTGCTTTATGACTGGGTTATGGCTAAGATAGAGGCGATATCAATATACAAGCACTATTTAGCCAGACTTTACCAGCATTAAAACTGTCCAAATATTTTTGAATTTTATAAATATCCCTGCTATGAGTGCCACAACCATATGAAGACAACATGAGACATAGTTCAGCCATGCCTGGGATACTACATAGGTTTCTCAAAATACATGAGTGATGTCAGAATAACCAATAACACTGGTTATTGTCTAACAGCTGTGGAATGGTAGCTGTATTTTAAAAAAGTATCTTTCATACAGTATATATTGATGTGATGTAATGTTTTGCTGAAATACAGCATGCAGGTAGAATACTGTGTACATTATTTCTTTTATTAATATTATAATATAAGAACTGTGTAGGGTCAGATTGGTGCCTTAGGTGCTCCTTGGTGCTCTGGGTGCATTGGTGGCATTTCTGAAGAAGACAAGGAATTAAAAAGTGAGAATAGTCTCAGCCATTCCTTGTCATTGCAGGTGGGTTTAAGGAAAGAGTTTTCTTTTCAGTTTTCTGTGGAGATTGCTTTCTGTTTTTGCCTAATTTATTTTTTATTGGGACTCTTCTGCTGTTATGTAAACTGGGTTGCTCCTCTGGGAAGAAAAACTGTGTGGAAAAATGTATAGTGGCACCTTGCCCTAAATAAGCAGGTACAATTTATTTTATTTACAGGGTTCATCCCTGCATAAGCTTTCCTGTCTATTCCAAACTCTTCTTAAACATCTCCCAGACTATCTGGAAACTATGCATGTTTATCACTGAAAAGGTTATTTTTGTTTTGTTTTGTTTTTTTATAACTTGGTTGCAGGCCCCAACCTGGCAACTTCTCATGACAATTGTGGCAACGGAGAACTGGCAATTCTAGAAATAGCAAAAGCATTTGATACAATTGAGAGGAGTTTAATTTGGGAACTGCTGCAGAAGATGAATCTTGGCCCAAAATACATTGCAATGATTCAATTACTTTATACCAATGCATCAGCATCATTAGCAAGAAATTATGTTTTTTCTCCCCTTTTTGGTCTGGCAAGGGGTACCCATCAAGGCTGTCCTTTGTCACCAGGTCTATTTGCCTTGACTATTGAGCCATTGGCTATTCTAACTGGGCAGTATCAAGGAATAAAAGGTTGGACTATTGGTGACAATGTTCAAAATCTTCAATTATATGCGGATGATACCCTGGACTATTTAGCTGACACACAAGACCCTTTAATAATTTGAGTAGGCTGTTAGCTCAGTTTGGATTTTACATAGTGTTAACGGTGCATAATACTAAATCTCAGTTCTTCTTGGTAGATACACCCCGACCCGAGTTGCCATTAGCACTAGAAGTCCCAGGAATTTCGATCTCCCCCCTGAAGTCCTGAAGGAGAGTCAAAAGACCCTTGGTCCAAACTGTTTTCAATGGAAAACAACTGTTTGTTGGGAGTTAAGCATGCCCCCTGTGGTGCACAAGTAATGGCCTTATTTACAGAACAATAGCGCCTGTTCACAGCTGATATAGAATGTTAGCTAAAATCCTTCAAGTCACTCGACCCCTCTGTGGGTTCCAAAGGTACAAATGTTAAATGACCCTTCTCTGGGACTTCTAGTGTTAGTGGAACAGCCATTCCCAACAGTTACTAGGTTCTGCTACTTGGGAGTCTAAATTGAGCTTCCCTTACAGTAGTACTTTAAGAACGAAGTTTTCCCTGTTCCAGGTGCAATTACAATCATGGTCAACAATCATAGAGAGCTGTGAACATTTGTAAAACCAAGGGCATACATACTAGTACCCCACTGTGAAATAACCTCTGCTTCCCATCTATCTGTAACATAGGTGATGATAAACACTTGTGGAAAAGTTATGGTATTCTAGTCATTAGTGATATTGTTCATTTAAATGCCTGTAAGTCAATGTAAATGTTAGGGGAGCATTTTGGGATCCCAAAGACGCATTGACTATATTACCATCAAATGCCTACTCTTATCGTTGAGGGTAAACCCAAGGTGGAGAAAGCACCAATTTGTGCTCCCTTCAAACACTTAATGGCAGATGAAATCATCTCAAGGCTTTATAATATGTTACTAGATTGTAAATTTTGGAGGACTCCAGAACCTATTAACCAAGCCTGGCAACATGCCCAAAAAAGTGCCTTCTAACATTGGATATAGGATGTTTCAATGTTATACACTATTTAGAGCCTATTTATATAACACAAAGCTATACAAACAATACCCTAACTCTGCCTCTCCTAACTGCAGACGCTGCTAAATTACTCAAGGTACATTTATATTTGGGGTGGCCCTATCCACCATTTTGGTCTCAGGTAACGAGAACTCTTTCCCACCTACTGGGTAAACCTGTCCCTTGTGACCCAATAGTTTGCATATTTGGGACGAAATTTATAAAGCTTGAGAAGGTCGATTTTCGACCTTCTTGAGTTTTATCAATATTAAAAATCGGGTGCCCGATCTTTTATCGATGGAAAATTGCCATACGTGCTTAAGGTACTTTTCCATTGATAAAAGATCAAAAAATATCGATCAAAATGTTTTAATTAGAAAAAAATTGATTGAAAAGTATGGATCAATATTTTTCGATAAGGCACTCGTTTTTTTTTAACATCGCTAAAACTCGAAAAGGTCAAAATCGACCTACTTAAGTTTTATAAATTTCACCTTTGGGATTACAGATGATTGTTCCTTTACTAGAAATGAGCTTGTGTTATTTAGACAAACACTGTTTCTGTCCAGAAAATGTTTTACAGAAAAATGGAACCAAACTGTTCCACCTAGAATTTAGTCTGTGGCTTACCCAGATTAACATGGTTAAACAATATATGCTGATGAATTTAATTAAGCATGGTCGTGTGGCATCCTTGAAGAAAATCTGTGATGTGTGGACTTTGGACAATTAAGTAGAAGCTTAACATTTCAAATCTGAGTGTATAGAACTGGTCAGGGGCTGCTATGGGGACAATATACTTAGATTAAAATGTTTTGTGCTTTTTATCCCCTTATTATTTTTTCCATTTCCCCTTTCTACTTAGTCATTGTTTAGATGTTTATTCTTATTGGTTAACTACTGATGTGATTTCATTTTGGGCCATGTACAAAATTTCATTAATACACAAATTGAAATGTTTGGTCAGGACACCTTGTGTAATTACATTTTATATTATGTTTTTTCTTTTCCTTGCTACTGATTCAAAACGTAAAGTACTGTGTTTTGGACTTCTTTTAATCTAATACTGTGAATGATAGATTGTCTGTAATATATGGTATATATGACCTGTCAACTCAATTGCCAATAAACATTTTTGAAAGTAAAAAATATTGCTAAAACCGGCAATATCAATATTTTTCGATATTTAAAAAGCTTTCCATTTAATATTTCATACTGAAAAACGTCAATAAATTTAGGCTGGTGGAAGCCTTTTAATCCATATGGACTTGGTCACACTCAGATGTGTTTTTGCATCGAATAAGATTGTTGATACCAGTAACAATCTGAAACGCAATAGGAACTGCTTTGAAAGTAATGCAAAGGGTGCTGGTCCATATTTAACTATATCAATTATATCAATCTTTTTTTTTATAAATGTGTCACATTCGCAGACCTACAGGGTTCATATCAGTTTGAATTCCTTTTAGCCCAGGGTTATATTCGATCCTGTCATGGATCAGCAGTGTTTGATTTCTTTCGATTATTATATAAATCTAAACCTGCCGTTGCCATTATGCATATGAGTAGTAGTTGCATGCTGTATAAATGCACTGTTTGTGCCAGTTATTCATAACTAAATAATTTTCACTGCCTCTATAGGAATAGGTGACATGGCTACACTCTACTTTACTAAAAATGTCTCAGTGCTGCCAGAAATAATTCTATCACAAAAGTGTGAATTGACTAAATGAGTTCTGCCACATCTGTACACGTACTTTTCATGCTACCATAATTAGCTAAAGGTAGTTACTGTGAAAACTCCAATGTCCAAAAGACATCTTTAGCAGCTAGAGGCCAAGCTAAACTTTGGATGGAAATCTGGTGAACTGCTGACGATGTGGAGTTTTTTTGATCTGGTTTGGCCTGTTGGTCTCTCCCCCTCCCAAAAAAAGCAAAACAAAAATAAAAGACTCTCAAACTAGAACAAAAGTGAAGGCACGTTACTAATAAGGCACATCACTATTACAAGTTGTGATGTCATTTGTAAAGATGTACAATGAGAAAGCAAAGATAATAATTCACACAGGACCAACTTCTTTAAGTATTCTGATTATAACACTAAAGCAAAGAAATGTTTTTGATTATTTTATCTTTTCTTAAAAAGAAAGAAAAGGAAGGTGTTACTAAATATTATAGCAGGAAAGAGGTCAGCTACAAAATCAGGATCAGAGATAAATAAACAGGAATGCAGTTTCCTGATATTAATGTAGGTTACAAAATATCTGTGAATTAATGTATGTACTAGCACAGGAATGAAGTTTGTGTGTTAGTCTAAAAGGCAATACCAATATCCAGAGAAACCAATGAGAACCCAATTTCAGCTTGCTGATCTGCCTAAATGTTTTATTTACCAACAGTATTGGGCTCCCTGCAGTTCCAAAAAAACTGTCAATGTTGCCAAATGGTTCAATAGGTGGAAGCAAGAAAACAAAATGGTCGTCAAACATACTAGATCAGAAACAAATCATGTGTAATTGTACAGAGTCAGCAAAGTGAAGGAAAGGTCAGAGAGCTAACCAGAGGACAAAACCAGATAAAAACAACTGTATATAATAACTTAGTAGCTATTCAGACAGGACAGACAAGAAAAATTCACCCAGTAAATTGCCATACGCTCCCGGAACTTAAAGCTATAGCAAATACTGGATTGACTACACCTGTAATGATGAGGTAGAGATGCGTAAAACTGAGCTGCAGCACTCCCTAGAAGGAAAACTGGAATTACTCTAGATACCATTAAGTATTACAAAAGCCAGGTTAAAAAGTAGAGAATGTGGACACAAATTGTGCTTATAAGCACTTTTTAATGTTTTTTCTAATTTTTAAAAGAGACATATTTTCATTTCCATTTGCATAAGTTCTTGAACTATAGAGTTCTTTTGGCCAGAGCTGTCATTTTCCCATTGATAGCCTAGGTCTCATTTTTAAACATTTATGTAGGGGCAGGATCCATGTAAATCTCTGGGGAACAAAGATCAGTTCAGGACCCATCAAAATGTAGAGGACTCCTCAAGTCCCTGAGGCTTTCTGTTTTCCTTCACCTGCTTGAAATCATTGTAGCATTTAAATGGTGGCCTTTCTTCTCTGTATCTGTAGGTGCAATATCACTAAAACATGAACGCATGAAGAAATAAAAGCAATGGCTCTGCTACTGTCAATAGTGGGGGTGTGAGATGACTTTGTAGGGTATCTATTTTATTTTACTTAGGACAGCAGTCATAAATATCCAAACAACAGCTTGTTAAACTAGTTTTAACTGTATTTCTGAACATTAGTAATGAAGACATATACAAATTTCAGCCTGGAAGCCTACAGGGGCTTATCTTTATGCTCTAGAGAGGGTGTTAACACTCATAAGATCATCATATAGCAATTCTTTATGAAACTGCCATTGGCACATGTCACAGACCAAACAAGGGAACATTGTTGGGGCAAATGTACAAAGGCTTCAGTAAAATGACTTCTTTCTTGATTGTACATTAGGTTATTATATGACGCTGAAATCCAGTACATTTCTTTAAAAGGACTGCTCATCTTGGAATAAATTGTTAACGTGTTGTAGCTAGTGGTGTTCTAAGACAGATTGCATTTAGTTGTCGGTTTGTTTTTTGCATTTTCTGAGAGATTTACCTATTTTGTTCATGTTAACATTTAAATGGTCTCCAAGTTGCCAGAATAACCACCTACTAAGTCAAGTACAACCTGAGGAATGATACAGAGAGTAAAGAAGTAATAAAGTAATAAAAATACTTATAAATAACAGAAATCAAACCTCACATGAATTACATTTCTAGTTGGCCCCAGAAGCAGAACTAAGTCAAATAATTTAAAAAGAAAGAGGCCGATTGTAAACTATATGCCATAGTAGAATGGTGCTATCTAAGACATACTAACTGTTAATTGCAAGCTGAACAAACCCTTTTAAATTCCACATGTCATGTCTTCTTATATGTCTATATTTAGACAGCCACATCTTTTATTTTTTTTAATGATGAATAACATTAAATGTGCTTTCAGTTAGAATAAATAAATATGTTTAGGAATCACAATTTGCAGGGTTTACTGACAGGTGATAACCCAGGGGAGCTCCTATATGTAGTGTTGGGAGGAGGTAACATAAAGTGAAGAAACTGGACTGGAACCACAGAAGACTTGAAGTAAAGGCAGATAATTATCTACACATGAAAGTGTATTCTAACTAATACATTACTAACAATTGCGACAGGTAAACAGTAATTGGCTCTGATCATACACATTGCAAGCAACTAGCCTCATGTATACAGAGTTTGAACTAACAAAGCAGAAAATGTAGTTACATATTTTTCTGCTGTTAGCAAGGTTCAATTGGAAGTCAGCGAAGTCACAGTAGAGACGAGAGCTGTGGTGGCTACTGTCTCTACTTTGACTTCGCATCTTTGGATTGAGGCATCAAGACAGTGTGCCTTTTTGGTGGTTGAAGCGCATATCACACACCGGATTAACCTTGGACTGACGAGTCTGACTTTGTATGTTTTATTGAATTTTGGGTGCTACATAATTTTACCTTCTATTTTGTTGGTATTTGTTGTCAATTGGAAGTCAGGTTTATACAAAAATATTGCTTGGGGCATTCCATTTGTCACATGTTATGCTTTTCCTATGAAAATTGCAGCCTGTGGTGGCTCAGTGCATAGCAGTGCTGTCTTGCAGTGCTGGGTTCTGGGTTCAATTTCACCTTGAACTTCATCTACATGACGATTGTATGTTCTCCTCATACTTGCATGGGTTTCCTCCCACAATTCAAAAAACATAATAGGTTAATTGAAGCACAGCTAAATTGGCACTAGTCTGTGTCTGTCTGTCTATGTGTGTGTGACTGTATAGGGTAATTAGATTGTAAGCTCCATGGGGTAGCGACTAAAGTGAATGACTAACCTCTGTAAAGCACTAGATATCAGTGCTATAAATACAATATGGTACAATCACTCTCACTAGATTGTCTCTGATATCCAGTATTGTTTGAAATACAGAATCCATCCAAGGCTAAAAACAATAATTATAGTTGACATACAGTCATTTCTATTTGTTGGAAGTCTAAGGCAGGAGTAGAAAGTGCCATACGGAAATCCAAAAAGGGTTTTTAATTTATACAATAATACCTAGCCTAGCACAATAAACCTTTCTACCTTCCACACTACTTTGCATTCTCCACCACTACTATCTGTACTGAGATGGGCATGGACATTATGGTTCATAGTGAATTCAGTAATGATTTCAGGTGTAATTATTGTTTATAAAAGCAGATTGATACTGTTCATCAATTTGTTAAAGAGCAGTATGAAATAAAGAAATGAACATCATCAATGCAAATTTTATTCCTTTTAAATGCAAGGGTACTTTCATAGGTGTGCTGTCTTTTTAGAAACAAACTATTGCCTTAGGGTAGCAATGGAAAACCTATAGCACCACCGCTGCTATACTTGAACCTCCCAGCGAGCGAGCGCTCCTTCAGTGCATGCCGTGGACCAGGACCTGACAGTTTTCAGCCCAGATCCGCGGCCTACAGTGAAGGAGCGCTTGCTCGCCAACAGGATAGCCGTGGCAGAGTTCCTTCCCCAATGCAGGTGCGATGACGTCACTCATCAGCGCCTGCAATTTGGGGGAAGGAGCTGGTGAGTGGTGTCACTTTTCAGCACTTGGTTCCGAAAAGGTTTGCCATCACTGCCTTAGGGGATACTTGATATTTCCCAAGACTTCCTAGGAGAACTATGTACGCCATAGAAAACCATCACTTGTTTTTTCAGCCTACAAATGCATCAAAGATTTTCTTGCTTATTGGGCATAAAACCTAATAATAAAATTATTTTCCCTTCTCTGTTTGTGTTATTTCAATTACTGCTAATTGTGAATGAAATGAAGACAGAGAGCAGGCAGCTGAAGCAAAGCAGAAAACGTCACCAGCTTCTGAAGACACATTGAACTGTAACTTATTTAGAATGATATCACAAGTCACTGAGGAGTTCTATGACCATACAGAAGCAAAGGCCTCAAGAGTACAATTTTCTGTATCTCTCTCATTCTCTTTCTGACACTCTTTCACTTCTCTTCCCCCTCTCTCCATTTTCCAAAGTACCGAACACAACAAAGCTTCATCGGTTTCCGTTCAATAAATTGTTTTCATAAATTTCAGTTATGCTCATTTAATACCTGATCTACGCACGTCTTCCTTTTACTTGTATAGGTTACAGTCTTTGTTTCTGTATTGGGCATTTTCCAGGTAGTCCAACACTGGGAACCTTCATCAATTTTTAACTTTTCAAGAAAACATAGGGCCACATTCCATAAAGTCCGAATCTCAGCGAGCGAATTGATTTTTGCAAGCTAATGAGGCGCGGCGCTGAAATACTTGTGGACAGACACGTTTCAATATGCTTGAAGAACATGCGAATAGTGGCAAACAAAACTCTACTCGCCTGTTCTTCAAGCGCATATTGAAGAGTGTCCATGACTATTTCGGCCTCATTAGCTCGCAAAAATCAATTCGCTCACTGAGATTCAGACTTTCTGGAATATGGCCCATAATGTGCTATCAGACAGTCCCATCACATCATTATAAATGATAACACTGAACCCTATTAAAATATCCCATTCGTTCCAAAGCAGGAAATATGAATTATAAAAACAAATAATGCTACCTTTCCCATTACTTCATTTTTAGGCACTATGTAGTTATGGTATTTATAGTATAGTAAAAGTATTTTTGTAATTCCGCATCCACTGGTCAGTGAAGATTAATGCAGAATTTTTATCTATACTATATATACTTTTTGGGCGAAATTTAATAAAATCGAAAATCGGCCGATTTTTCGATTTAAGCAAAATCGAAAAAATTCGCCATCGCGAATTTTCGAATTTGCAAAAATCAGCGAAATTCGCCATCGTGAATTGTTGAATTTGCATAATTGAAAAAATTCGCCGTCGTGAATTTTCGAATTTGCAAAAATTGAAAAAATTCGCCGTCGCGAATTTTCAAATTTGCAAAAATCGGGAAAATTCGCCGTCGCGATTTTTTTTATATCGCGGCCGCAAAATCGAAAATTCGCCTGCGATTTTTCACAATTTTAATAAATTTCGCCCTTTCTCTCTCTCTTTTCTGTTTAAAAGGAAACAGTTTAGAGTAAGCAAAGAACTTGTGGATTGTGTGCAGGAGTGTATGACGAGAAGGAACAGTTTTGTTGAATAAGTTGAACACTGTGGGGATTATTGACTAAAATCCAAATTGTCGCATAAAAGTGTGAATTTGCCAGCGAACAACGGTTGCAAACTGCCGAATAAACGGCTACTGTCGCGACTTTCCTACTGTCGCAGTTGCGGATTTGCTATGGGAATCTGCTGTTTGAGAATTCAACAGTCGAATTCTCACTTTAGCCAATAACCCCCTGAATATATACATGGATGTTATCAATTATTATTACCCTTCGCCATTTTCACGTCACTATATTCTGGGATGCTGCGGCTTTCTATAAAACCGATGTCTATGATCTTATCGGTTTATTTAAACCACTCTTAGTTTCACTCAATATTGAAAAATCAATTAACCACAAACGGAGTTAGACATTTTAATTTAAAAATATCAATAAAAAAACAGTGAAAAAAGAAATGTTATCAAAAATATCTAAAGAAAGAAACTTTTAACTTCCTTTCATTGTGACAACTCTGACTTCTTACTTCTTTTCATCAGTCGGCAAATAAAAAGGTAGAGCAAATGTTGGTGGCTATTTCTCTATTATTCTAAAATATAATCAATTATTTACATTTTATTATCACATGAAAGTAATATATGGTTTTTACACACATTTGAAACATATTGCATCATATATATTGACAACTAGTACATTCACAGAGGCCATGGGGGTTATTCTCTAAAGTGAGAACTCGAATGTTGAATTCACAAACAGCGGATTCCCATAGTAAATCCACGACTGCGACAATTCTCCTATTATAAAGTCGCGACCGCAACAATTTTTAAAGTTCCAGCTTCGACAACATTTCCTTTGTAAAGTCACGACTGCGACAATATTCTCATTATAAAGTTGCGACTGCGACAGTAACAGTCTATTGCGACTGTCTTTAGCTGGCGAAGTCGCACCTTTACACGTCAATTCAGACTTTAGAGAATAACCCCCATATATGTATTCTATATTGTAATTTAACAAGAGGAGCAAGCAGATGACATCACAACATGCAAGTAAGTATATGTATGGTGCATCTCTCTGTTTAACTCATTGGAAGCTCAAGCCGTCTGCAATGTATGTTTCTGATTTCTGTAGATGGAATGGATTGGGCAAAGACAATTCATTCCCGAGTGAATGTGGATTAAACCATCTTTCTAATTCATAACCAATTTGCCAGTTTCAGGCACATCTAATTAGTTTTCAAATCTAATTAGTGATCCAGCCTGTAAGAAGCCTATGGCTCCTAAAGGACATTGCCAAATATTGCTGTTAGCCAAGATTTACAGACCTCTTAAAAGTTAGGGGGTTATTGACTAAAGTGAGAATTTGACGGTCGAAGTGAATTCTCATCACTTCAGGTGGCCAAGCCCTGATTCTCTATTCCTTATTGACTAAACAGCGGATTCCCATAGCAACTGCGACAATATTCTCATAACAACAGTAGCTGTCTATTGGGTAACGTGCGACCGTTGTTAGCTGGTGAATCCACACCTTTATGTGACAATTCAGACTTTAATCAATAACCCCCATAGACTATAGCATATTTGGGTCCACTGCTCATCAGGGTGTGACACCTTCCCACCAGCATTGTACTAGCAATGGTTCATATTTTTCTTCCCACGAGCTCTGTACCAGCAATGGTTATTATTTTTCTCCCTGCCAGCACTATACCAGCAATGGTTCATGTTCTTCTTCCTGCCAGCACTATACTAGCAATCATTCATATTCTTCTTCCTGCCAGCACTATACTAGCAATCATTCCTATTCTTCTCCCTGCCAGCACTATACTAGCAATTGTTCAGATTCTTCTCCCTGCCAGCACTATACTAGCAATCATTCATATTCTTCTTCCTGCCAGCACTATACTAGCAATCATTCATATTCTTCTCCCTGCCAGCACTATACTCACAATGGTATCCCATCCATTGATTTGGTTCTGTGGGTTAATAGACCTCAGTAAGAAATTTCCCAATTGACAATATCAGCATGGTGCCAAATACAATGTTATGCTGTGCTCACTAAACAAAGCGACAAGGGCTAATGATGCTTTCTTGGTTTACCATCTAGCATATAGGCAAGGTGTAAGGGTGGATAATTCAGGACCCAAGACATGGGAGTTTCCCCCCTTCCCGCCCAGAACATATTGTTTTATTAAAAATAAAAAGATCTCAGCAGAGGCCCATAGGGTAACCAAACTGTTGACAACTTCAGACCTCCATTACATAAATTTATAACAATTTTGCAGTAAAAAACTAAATAGCTGAAAAAAATATCAAACTAGGGATCTGTAGCTTTGCAATTTAGTCAGACAAACTGTGTCATCTGAATGCTTTGAATTTATCAACACCCTCGTAAAGGGCTGTGCACTGCAGAGTATGATACCAGAATGCCTATGGGAGGAATGGGCAGTATGTACCAATTATTACATGAACTAAATGCCTACATTACAAACAACCTACTAAAGCTATGTACAAAGGCATAATGGAATCCCACAAGTTTTGGAAGGGAACATTACCATATATGCCTATATTGATAAATAAATAGAATTTGAACTAGAAATAAAATAGAGCTAGATGGAGGCAAAGAACTATTTAGCACATTGAGGTTCACCTTTTCCAATCAACAAAATGCCATCAGCCTGAATTTGATTCATATCATATTTATTTAACTATCAAAGGAGATCTATAGTGATTAATTGCTGTATACTTACCTGATCGATCTAGCAACAGTAGACTAAGTCTAGTGCTGCTAGATCAGTATTCATCTTATGATCCACAGCCCAGGATTGTGAGATGAATACTTCCCCCACTGCAGCTCTCTTCCTGGGTATATATGTGATGTCAGCGTCACATAGTACCCGCCCCCCTCCTGAAGTTCACCAAACTTAATCAACTGCACTTATTTTTTCCAATCTGCGCATTTGCAGTTCGTTAAATTTGGCAAAATTCAGGAGGTGGCAGTTGCTATGTGACAATCAATGTCACATACATACCCAGGAAGAGAGCTGCAGTTGGAGAAGTATTCATTTCACGATCCTGGGTTGTGGATCATGAGTTGAATACTGATCTACCAGGAAAGTATAATTAATCACTATAGTTCTCTTTTAATGCTTGGTAATATAAGGCATTCTACGTTTCAGAATTGTGTGGATATGGAATGGCAGTTGAAAAGGAGGTACTGTAAATTAACATACTGTTTTTAAATATTCTAGTATGGCAACAGGCAGTCTTTGCCCTAGTGGATACAGTTCCCTGTATGAATTCTAAAATGTAAGCAATAGGCAATCAGTTAAGCAAAAAATAGGATCTCTGTAGAGATGCAGTAAGTGAACACTCTGTAAAAGCAATAAAACCACTATTCTCTCTGAATTAATCTGCATAAAATACATGTTTATGCTGTGTTATCATTGTTTCTAACTGAACAAGTTTATATATATTGCATACATTTAAGAAAAAAATCTTTAATTGGGCATTACTGTAACTTTTCAGTTTCACTGTTTGTCAACAACTCTGCTGATTAGAATATTTAGTGCACCTGCAACTGATTTAACAGACACAATGCAAAGTCCAATCAACTGCAAGCACATGGACCTTCTAAAGCAGTGGTTCTCAACCTTTTTATTGCAGTGACCCTTTGGTACAATTCCCCTTGATTTAGTGACCCCCATTCATTAATTATTATTGGGCGACCCCATTCAAACCCTATATTTCCGATGGTTTCAGGCGACTCCTAGCAAATAATCATTCGACCCACAGGTTGAGAACCGCTGTTCTAGAGTTAGTTGGGCCATACTAACTAATGTGAGATAGTATATGCCTGGAACGCTGGAATACATTTCTGTGTAATTTAAATGATTAAAATATTGCAATAAAGTCTGTCATAGTATAAATGCAAATAGTTTAAATGGAACAAATGAAAGAGAAGGACTGCATCATATCTGATTTTTAATAGTAACTCTGAGGTTAATGTGGCAACAAAAATGTGCATATCCAGTGTTCAGTAATGGACTACAGTCTCGGAGTCCACCAAATAACATATTCTTCTTGCCTCTTTATTCACCTCAACAGTCCTTTTGATGTTCTTCTATCCTACATCATTTTGTCTCTAAACCCTGAACCTGCCTTACACTATTCTAAGGGATATTTCATAACCGTGCAGTTTGATATTCCATGAGGGTCTACTGTATGTGGCCACAAGCATATTCTCCTGTGTCTTGTTTGAGCCATTCCAAAACTGCTAATGTTATGTAAAACATCTGAAAAGGCTGAAAAATGTTTTCTACACAGACAATGCAAGTCAAAGGAAAAAAACAATATGAGTAAGAGTTGTATTCAGTGTCATACCTACAAAGGATGCCCCCCAGTGCAAATTCTGAGTTTTTAATGTAATTCACTAATATGAAATGAACAAAAGACAACAATTCAGTTTGACTCTGCATTGAAAATTGTTACTGAAGTTCATTAATTAATCTTTATTATTCTAAGAATGGACAATTCTAACGAAACAGTAAACACGAATCATAATAACATGAAGATATTGCTTTGGGTAAACATATTGTCCATTCTCTCTCTTTTCCTTGGTTTCAGGTGCACTGCCATGGGAAATTTTACATTTTAGGTACACGTTTGCTGTGTAGGATTTTTCATTCAGAACCATTTGTGCACAGCAGTTGAGACATTAAGCCTTTAGTTGTGAATACAGAACAATGAAGCAATTTCACAAAAGGCCCAGGAGTTGGAAACAGAACACTTTATCCTGTGTGCTGCTGATATATGTATTTTGCTTAAATTCGTTGTAACATCTGCTCTGCTACTTCTTGGCATATGCTGAATATAAGCATTTGGCTTCTCAAATAAAAACTGAAATGAAAAGAAGGGTAAGCCAATGGTTTGCCTTCACGGGAGACATTAGCAATAGAAATTCATTTGTTATTGATGTGGCCTAAAGAGGGATTATACCGTACAAAAGAGTTCATGTATAACAGCTGGTTTGATGACCTGAAAACTGAAGACATCCAGGGGAAATTTCGATATTTTTAAAATTGACAATTAAACGAGTGCTGATTTTCTGAAAATAAAAAGATTCTTCCTCTTCATACGAAGATAAAATCTTACAGTGCTCAACCTTCCTCTCGCCCTTCGCATCAAACTTCAGCTCTAAGCATATTATGTATTAGTAGTATAAACCTAACGCAAAATGGCTGCCCAACATTGCACATTTTTTGTGTTATCTCTCAGCATAAAGCCATTCATACCATTATGATATATTTATCCCTGACATCACAGTTCCAGCTAACCTATAATATTATGTACACCTGCTCCCAATATCGACATGTTCTTCCCATGCCTGGCGGTTTCATACAGGTGAGTGCCTATGATGTAGATAGAGAGGGGTTACTAAAGTTTTTACACTTTACAATCACTTCTACTAAAAGGATAATGTACTGAAGGATAACACAGATATATAATTATCTACCGATCTATAAATTCCTGCCTTTCCTGGATTGTGGTGGGGAAGCAGGAAGTCTACATATTCAACAGGTTGAGAGTAGGTTTGCCTGTGAAACAGTTTTTAATACAGACTAAGGGCGGAATTTATTAAAGACGGAAAGACTGCTATAGGTCTTTCCGACTTTCTCGCAGGAGGTTATCCTCCCGCGAGAATCCCGATTTCCAGATTATGGAAATCGGTATTTTTCGATTTCCATAA
>JAKJJM010054794.1:0-12803 GCA_021901965.1 Pipa carvalhoi | reverse complement strand
CCCCTCCCACACTGTTGCTGCTCCCACAACCCCCTTCCCACTCTGTGCTGTCCCTACAACCTCTCTCCCACACTGTGCTGCCCTCACAACCCCTTCCCACACTGTGCTGCCCCCACAACCCCCCTCCCTACTCCATGCCTTCTGAACAAGGAGGGTGCTATCTTGGTGATCTCCCCCGCTTCTCCTTGTCCCTACCTACCTCTTCCATGGCCCAGCTGTGTCTGCTCTACCACTTAGCACTACAGTGATCCTCTCATCAGTGCTTCCTTTAGCTTCTATGTGCAGATCACAGGAAGTTAAAGGAAGCGCTGAGGGGAGTTTAGCTGTAGTGATAAGTGCTAGAGCAAACACAGCCGGGTTAATATATTATTATTTTTTAAATGTTGCCACATTGTTTTGCATAGATTTATGTAGATCTTGACAAACATTTTAGGTAGGGAATAAGGAAATAATTGTGTCACAATGGAAGATTACATTAAAATAAGATTAAACATGAATCCAACCTTGTAATTAGAAATTGTCTGGAATTAATGGATAAAACCTAATGGTAATATTTTAAAAGGTTACCACTGTCAGCATAAAATTAATTCATTTCATTACTAAGATAAGGACAAAGGACCAATCCATACATTTAATGTTATGCGTGGCAAAATATAATATTGCAAATCTTATTCTTCTCTGTGATAGTATATTTTGATTAAACACATAGAATCAACCTATTTTTATGATTCTTTAACATATTCTTTTTTAAGATTAGTATTCTTTTGTAAATATATGCTTTCTGTACTATTTTGTTCCCTGAATTGATAATTGCTAAAATGAAAAGAAGATTTTGCAGTTGATGAAAAGAAATAAAGTTGATGAATAGCATAAAACCTGTTACCAAAGCTTAAGCTGTACTGGCTTTAATTGTCATTAAAAGTAAACATATAATAAAATAGTGAATATTATTTTCTACCATTTACAAAATAAATTTGAAGTCTCTATGCAGAATATTCTTACAGACTTAAGAAGTACACTAAATAGTAGTTCTATCTGTTTAAAATAAGAAAATAAGATTTATAAATACAAAGTATGATATTCCCACTAAATATAGAAATATATATATCTTTTAATCTTCATTAACAAGATTTCATTATGGTCCAGAAACTACTTAGGTAAATAGATATGTGGAGGCTAATTCCTACTAATAAATAAATAAATTAGGTAATTTAAAGTAAGGGGTGCAGATGAATTTGAGGCTATTTGTTTTTTTTTTCTTTTAATGAATTCTACTCATCTAATAAAGGCAATTTCACAATCAGTACAGTGGATATAACATTAAAAAAACATTCAAATGATTTGTATTAGATCATTTTTTGTAGTATTATTGTTCCAGCAATGTCAGACCCATGGTCAATTTATGGTTTCACCCCTTCTAGTAATAATTATAGACAATATTCCTTTTATCTTCATGTGGATACATTTCTGACCAACATTTTGAATGTGAAACAATTATTTGTAAAAGGGTGAATATATGTGTTAAAAATCACATTAAAGATACAATGTAATTTTAATGAATCAAGTAAACATTTCAGTGGAAAATAAAATGTTTTTATTTTGCTAATACTTTAGAATGAAGTGCCAAAAAGCTGCCAGAGGATCTCAGTAGTACAAAATACAGAATAACCAGATGGGCAGAGCTTCAACTTAGTAAATCAACTTTACCCTTTTATTGGTAAGCCATTAGCCAGAATGCCCTACATTACCACTTTGATTCTCTTGTTTTATACATAATTTGCCCAATTGGAACATAGTTACACTTCTATACTTGACGGCATATGTACTGCTTTACCTGTCAGTTACATTACCGTATTATCATGACTTAGGGCGAAATTTATCAAAGGCGGAAATGCCGCCGGTATTCGATATTGCGATATCGAATGCTAACTTTTCCGTTGATAACTATTGATTTCCGATAATCGATAATATCGCTGGAAATATTTTCGATATCGCGATGCCGAATCTTAGCGCAATACCGATTTTTTGGCCTCTAAATAGTAACATGACTGAAATTTCAACCTGGACAGCATGTTTTCAATATCGCAATATCGAAAAATGCCGTTGTCGTGAAATCGCAATATCGAAAAATGCCGTTGTCGTGAAATCGCAATATCGAAAATGCCATTTTTGATTTATCGATATCAGGAAAAATCAAAAATGTCATTTTTGACTTTAATAAATTTTGCCCTTAGGGTGATATTTAATAAGCCCGAAAAGACGTGATTTTGTCGTTTCGGGTTTATTAATCATCTCGCGAGATTCCTGCGAGATGATCCCGCTGGGATTTTGGTTTTCAAATTCTAGAATTGGATGTTTTGATGGAAAGGATTTGTAGCCATAGGAGAGAATGGATGTTTCCATCGAAACATCCAATTCCGAAATTTGAAAACCAAAATCCCCGCGGGATCATCTCGTGTGGAAATCTCGTGAGAATAAGCTCAAAAGGACTCGAATCTGAGTATGCAAGTCTTTTCGGGCTTAATAAATATCACCCTTAGTCTTATTATGTCTACCAGCAGTAGAAATAGACATAAACAGTTTGTATGCTGCTGCTTAAGTCTGAGAACATGACATACTCCTCCCCTCCTTAAATAAGGTCATTCTCTCCCTCACCTAGGAAGTAGGAAATTGGTGTCAATTACAAATCCTTTACTACAAATAGGGACTAAATGGTAGTTGAGTTACTAAAGACACCTTCAATTTTCCCTATCCCTACAACTGTATCTTATTGTACCAACATTGTTTACATTTTATGCTTCTAACCATTTAAAGGTGGGACGCGGTCCTTAATTTGCACCATAGCACTGGCAAAATATCAGAAATATGCCTGCTGGTGAAATTGCTTCTGGTGCACATAATTTTAACAGAGGTAGTCTACATATGAGAAGAAAATTTTTGAAAGTACTGTAGGCCCCTTATTTACTTGTCACAGGGGCCAATAATAACCTAGAACATGCGGTGTTGTGGTTCTAAATTTATTCTGCATTACTCCACTGCCTCTCCAATGCCTGATGCAAATGCTGCTGCTCCCTGTTGACAAATGTATGATGCTGCATGTTCCCCCAGCCCATAATTTCCATTATGCTCCCAGAAGCTTTTAGCTCCCATTGGCTCTACATAGCTCCCCTTTAGCAAAATAACCCCAGCCACCCCTCAAAGCTCAGATGGTGCCCACCATGGTATCAGGGGCCCCATAGTTGTCTAGAAGCTCCCCAGAGGCCATATTATAACAGCAGTAACTCAGATTGCACCACAGAGCACCATATTGCTTCACAAAGCCTAGTGCTTCCACAAAGCCAAAATTGTCCCCAAGAAACTAGCCCCACACAGCCCGCATTGCCACACAGAGCATCCCAAATGGCATACAAAAGGTTCAGGTTTGCTAATCAGAGTTCTGTTTTGCTGCACAGAGCCAAGATTGTACTTATTTTATTGGTAAGCAATAGTTTCCTGACAAAAAACCACATGACAGGCACATCAAATGCAGCAGCAGTATTTTCAGCTGAAAGTACACTTACTTACTCCTGCTACTTTGTAGTGTTTGGTGAGCATGACCATGCAAGTAACCATATATATTGTATTCTATTCAGTGGAAATTTTTCTGTTATTTGTAGCTTAATTTTGGTGGAATTTTGAATTTTCATAGAAGTGTTGTTTTGTCTCTACCTTTTGATTATTTCTTTCAGCAAACTGTCAGAAACCATTAAATTCCACAGCTCTTTGTGACCTGACCAAAACAATAATCACGGTATGTCTGGAAAGTTTAAGGTGAGTAATGATTCTGATTTTTTTTCAGAAAACCAGCAGAAACCACTGATTTCCTTAACATTAATAAATAATAAATAAATAAATAAATAAATAATGAGTAATCAAGAACAAGCCTCAAGGGTTGGAGTCTGTTGAAGTAGAAAATTCAGCAAGTTGTACTGCTCCGAATGCACCAAATGTACTTTGCCAGATCAAAGTAATGAATTAGTAGGGAGCTGATGGCAGGGCTCTGATGTGGAGTAAGACAATTGTTATTCAAAAAAGACAATAAAGACTGCAGTCAAGTGACAACATGAATTAGGGATATAGTAACATAGAAAGATTGTAATATTCACTTTCTAAAGAGTGGTACAGAGTGAGAATGAAGCCACTGCACTTCACTGCAGGAATTCACAACAATATGCATCACTCCGTATCCAACTACTGTTTGACTACGCTGCACCGAAATGTGGTGACTAAAATCAAACATGGTCGTATAGGTTGAAAAGATCTTGATAAATGTCCCCCTTAATGTGCTGCTGTTAGATCACCTTTCAGCTCATATTTTTCAATCTGCGCATGCGCAGTAGATTACATTCGGCGAAATTCAGAAGGGGGCAGGTGCTATGTGATGATCGACATCACATACATACCCAGTAAGTAACTTACTGCGGGGGAGATATTCATCTCACAGTCCTGGACAGTGAATCATGAGATAAAAGCTGATCTAGCAGCAGTACACTTAGGGGCATGTTTACTAAAGTCAAACACCTTTTTTTGATTAGTAAATGCAGGAGAAACAGCCTATATTTAACAATATCGCTGTCTTTTCATATTTACTAAACTGTTCAAAAATCATTTTATCACCCAAAAGAATTCTCCACCCTCAGGCTGGCGTAAACCCATTATTTCCTATAGAGATGGTCCTGTCATTTAGTCGAAGTCCAAAATGTTTTCCCATCAAAAAGTAATATCAATATCAATCTGTAATGGAAGGAACTCTCATAGAAAAGCATTGCAAAGCGTTATCCTGTTAACAGATCAATATTTATGGATAAGGATTTATTTCAACGGGGAAACATTTTTATCAATCCTTTGTAAATCAGAGAAATTGAAAAGTACAGGGAAACAAAAATTGATAGCGAAATGGGGTGAAATCAATAGATATGGTCAAACTGGTCTTAGTAAATATGCCCCTTAGTATACCGCTGCTTAAAATGATCAGCTAGGGTTTTTTTTAAAAACAATAGTTCTCCTTTAACCGCAGTCCTACGGCAAATGACAAAACTGACACGGCTATATCTGTACTTCAGTACATGGAGCAGCTACTTTATCACTTTGTTCTGTTAATTTGCAAGACACAGGAAACATAAATAGTCATAGAGCACTTTACAGAAAAATATAAATGCAGTAATAATAAGGAACATTTCTTTCTGTTTGGGGAAATGCATATTTATTAGTTAAATTGTTCTTTTTTTTTATATGCCAGTTCTGACCTCTGACAGTCACTGAGGAGTTGTAATAGTCAAAGATACTTGCATGTCCTTAGCTTCCAGCATACAGATGGAGCTATGAGCATTCTAAATGAAGTCTTATGATATCCCAGAGTGTTATCCCTGGAGACATTTTATAACCTAAGATGGCTCAAGATAAACTGAATATTTTGAGATAAGTATCTGAAAAAAGCTTAATTTACTTAAAACCATTTATATTTTAATTTAACTTAGAACACAGCTTTACAGATTTTAAAAGATTTGGGAAATGCTGATATATTTAATCTGGGATACCGATAGCCCCATCTACAAATAAGCAACCACTGGTTTAATGTTATCATCAAGTAACTTCATTTTAAGGCTAAAACAACACACAAATTACATTTATTTACAAAAACTGTAAGGATAAAAAAATAACTAGACATACCAATACTCTCAGCTGAAAAGAAATCCTCATATAAGTTTCTTATGTATGGTAATATACATAAAGGGGGTATCACCTATTTAAAAATGCTGTTTCAACCATGTAGAAAATCACTTTTATGCTTTTTTTTTGCATTGAAAAGTTGTTTTTGATCCTGTAAAAATTATCAAAAAGCTTGATAAATATCCCCATGTCCAAATTAGTGGAATAACATGTCACTCCCTCTGCAAGTGGCTGCAGTCATGTTTGCTCTTTATTTACGCAATACTACAGTTACTGTACAGTTACTGTCCTTGGAGAAAGACATCATGCTCGGAATGGTTAAGTGGATGCAGAGGACAAGGCCGACCAAGAACTCGTTGGGTGGACACCATCAAACAGGATACAAATCTGGCATTCGCTGAAATAAAAGAAGCTGTATATGATCGACAAGGGTGGAGAATGTTGATCCAAGGGTGACTGAGAATCGATTGTGATTGAACAGATAATCTTTATTTAACTCACTTTGTGTGCGCATGCACACTTACTTCAGCTATTCATCTGACTCCAGAGTCTGTCAAAATATAGCGAATTCAGCAGGGCATACAGTTTTGAATTTCGGCAATTTGATTTTGCCAGATTAAATGTATCCAGCACTGTTTGATTGTGTGGTAAATCCCACCGCTTACTGAAAAAGGAGTAGCAAAATCACAACTATTAAATGGTAGCGACCTGAAGTGATACAAATACACTTCGACAGTCAAATTTGGACTTTCATGCCTAAACCCCTTAACGTTAATGTAAAATGAGGTACTTGATTTTACTGGATTAATAGCAACACACATGACACACATAGCAAATGTGGCATTATAAATGTGCAAATTGAATTAATCCTATTTGAATGTACTATGTATTGCTGTTTAATGCATCATAGATCATATTTCCATCAAGTGGGATTTTTTTGCACATTAAGAAAAAAATTATTGCATTCCTCCATTTGTTTTCAGGGGAATCCAATAATCTGAGTTAGTCCAAACAAGACTAAAATATATATATTAACTACATTTTGCAAAATTCAGCTGTCCACCAGATACAATGCACATTTCTAAATAGTCCATCAGTTATATTGCAAATTGTTCAGAAATCCCTCAGTTACATTATGCTATAGTATTCACACAGAGATCATAGACAGACACCAGACACTATTTAAATCAGGTTCAATGGTGGGGCTTATTCCTCAAAGTGAGAATTTGACTGTCGAGGTGAATTTATGTCCCTTCAGGTTGCTAATCTACTATAATCATGAATTGTCCTTATTCACTAAGCAAGGGATTCCCATAGCAAAGAAGCAAAAGACACTGGACTCAGTTTATTGCATAGTGCATTATAGACAGTCAGGCAGCAGGAACCCTGCCATAAACTCCCTAATTTGCCACTTTGATCTGAAGAAGTAGAAATGGTGAATTCAACACAGTACACCTTACTGAATTTGCTACTTTGAAACACTTTGACAATTGATGAATAGTCTAATTACCTGTTTGCAACCATCATAAGCATCTGAACTGGTCACAAATTTGCCATGTTGCAGAGACTGTTGAATACTTACAACAACATAAAAGGGGTTTTTCTACTTGAAGAGCAGTGAGGCTATGGAGCTCTCTGCCTGAAGAAGTTGTCTTGGTTAAATCCATTAAGGAGTTTAAAACTGGCTTGGATGCTTTCCTTCAGTGTAAGAACATTACAAGTTATGGGTACTAGATAACTGAAGGTGGGATCTTGATCCAGGGAATTATTCTGATTGCCGTATTCTAGTTGGGAAGGAATTTTTTTCCCTAATATGAGGATAATTGGCTCTTGTCTCATGGGTTTTTTTGCCTCCCTCTGGATCAACATTGCAGGATAATAGGCTGAACTGGATGGACTTGTGTATTTTCTTCAGCCTTATAAACTATGTTACTGTGTTACTATATGCAAAGATTGAGAAGATCTGACCTTATTATGACTTTTAAGAATTTCATGAATAAGCCCCATAGTTTCTGGTAATACTTCTAAAAAGGAAAGCATCATTTAATGCATGTGCCTATATATAAAATATTAAATAGCAATATCTTTCATTCATGGCATTGAGTATGTCTTCTCTCTTCATAAATAATGGAGAAAAGCTTCCTCTATACAGACAGATAAACAGTATTGTCAATCTCTGTTCAAATTTATGTAAACTGGACGACTCTGACTTAATGTAATACCCTACATTACATTTGCCTTTGAAGCTTAGAAATATGTAAACTAAATAGCATAGAAATATTTTTATAAATGAGCAATGGTTAAGTAAATCAAAATTGTACATGCCCAGTAAAAATTATACATTGTCCTCTTGTGCTACAGAACATGAAAACAAAATTGCTATGAAACCTTCAAAAGGACAATATGCGTGGGATTGTTCTAGTTTTAAAAGCCAAGTATTTTTTTTTTTGCAGATAATATAATGGACACAGAAAGGTAACATGTTAAAGTGTCATGTTATAGTTTATAGCAGACATCTGTTGTAGTGGAGGCTTGATGATGATTTTTGGCATTGTAGTATGATATTACCATCCAGTTAAGCAAATATTTTTTACATTTGGAAAAAATATTAGAGGCATAACAGTAATGCAGATGCTTTATATCAACTTGATTAAATACAATTGTGCTGAAAAAAGCTTGAAATAATCTAAATCTAATTAAATATTTGTGTTTTCATTAAAAAGCAAGTTCGAAATGACAGTAAACTGCATGTAAGAAATGCCATAGTATTGTGGTAAATACTCAGATATACTATCTGTTTGCTTCATTCACAGTAAATGTGTGAATTTTCTATTTTTATGGCTGAAGTAAGATTTTTGTCAGACCTGAAGTGGCAAAATGTGTAAAAATAAATCCATAGACTCTCAATACCCTTTATATTTCTAAAGGTTAGTGAGTCAACAGCATTATGATCAAAGATTTACAGCAAATCTTTTGGCTTTCGTGGATTATTCATGTAGGATCTAAATCTGAATAAAATCAGGGACTTGTGAGGGAACACTTGACTTTTAGCCTAAGAACCTTATGTAGGTTTTCTAATATGGATTCCCCATGTGTTAGGAAGTGGGGATTGTGTACTAACCATGATCAAGTCCACACTTACATTCTAGCCCCAATATTGTGATTGTTCTTTTAGAGTCACTAAGCTTTGCAACTGGCATTGATTCAACTTTGACAAACAGGATGTACTTTAATAATGGTTTCATTTATTAAATGAGGTGTATAAGATACACCCTCCCCCACAGTCATGTACATTGTAGATTTATATTCATCTTTGCTTTATTTAGGGGATAAGGACAAGGCATCTACTTGTTATTAGTCATTAACCAAAATGTACAACATACAAAGTGAAACCATCACTCATCATCTTCCTGCACCACTGATTGGTGGATGTGACTGAGCTACTTTAATTGTTTAATATCTATGACCACCTTTTACTGTTCACTAGTTATTTTTAAATTTCTTCATTGTTAAAAGTAATTTTGATTGCTATCCAGTAATACTATACAATTTAATCAATACTTTCCTCTTTCAAATGTTTTCTGCATTTTATATTTGTATGAATAAATACATAATAAATAGGAATATTTATTTTCAGGAAACATTCAAACAGAGGTCTCTTTAAGAACACAAATACATTGCTCCTTTAAACATATTTTCCAGAGCAAGAATGGTTCATCTAGGAGTCATTGCTATTATTATCTCTCCTTAAATGTATTGTGATCTTTGCCACACATTTTATTTTGTATTATTTCATAGCTTTCTATGTAAATGTAGTATTTATTGAATAAGGCATGTAACTATCAAATAAGTTTAATTGTGACCTCATACATATTCACATAGTTAACATGCAGGAGAAGGTCATACCACAAGGGAAAACACTGCAGACAATGAATGATGAGGTAAATTTGTTTATATATTTATTGTGTACATTTATGTAATGTCTTCACAGGGATTCAATTCACTCCCTGTCCCAGTAAAGCTCATGTAACACTATTTTGACTTATTTTGTAAGTTACATGCATCCAGTTGGGGAAGTTCACCCTCAGCTCACTCAGTCACCTCAGGGGGAAAGGCCCTGCTTACATTTGGAGTAGTGCCTGTACCTCTTGCTTCAAATAAAGGGCACCAGAGATTCTTTCACACAACAGGAACTGTTTATTTACATATATACACATGGAAATCTTCATAATCACTTAGAATACATATACATTCAGTGTATAGTTATCCCCTCTGATTAGCAATAGGATTCAGGAGCTGCTCTCACTCCTTAGTGCAGGTATTCCAACCTCTGGACATAAACATAGGGTTCAACTTGCTGCTCTGAGATTCGACAATGCCTGGGTCTTTTCCGCCTCAGGGTGTCCACGTACCTCCAGTCTTACAGGATATCCCCTAAGGCCCTTTCTCCTGTTGAGACACTTGGCTGAAATCCTAGGAGAGATTCCTACCCTTTTCTGGTAGAGGGGGAAATTCCTTTATCAGTAATCCTTACTTCATACTTTCATAACTTCAAGTACTTTGGAGTATAGTTACCCTACAAAAAGTGATCCGGCACATCCTATATCCAGATAAAAACGTACTCTTTATTTCAAGTCATTAAAAAAGACAGCCTCATATCCCACATCTTATGTGTTTCACGCCATAGGGCACTTAATCATAGCATGATGATTAAGCGCCCTATGGTGTGAAACGTGCTAGATGTGGGATATGAGGCTGTCTTCTATTTTTTTATAATGACTAGAAATAAAGAGTACATTTTTATCTGGATATCAGATTTGCCTGATTACTTTCTGTATTGCAATCATTCCATGCAGTGGGAGGAACAATGACATTCCAGAACACTCGATCTAGCAACTCAGTACTACATTTGAGAACTGAGCGTATATCAGCCGTAGCCATCTTTTGGTGTAACAAGTATAGTTACCCTCCCTTGAGTAATCTGGACTTCCTTAATCCTGGCAAGGCCTAACTTGTCTTTAAAAGGTACCAACACAGGAACTCAGCTACCTTGAGCTATCTGTAGGGATTCTCTGCCCTGCGCTATGGAGAGCCTGTAGCAAAGGCCTAGCCTGCACCCAGGCCTGGGATTGAGGACCACAACCCACTAAGAACAGAGCTTTATATAGACTAGGGTTTACTCCTCCCAGCTATATTCATAATACATATCATATTTCTATATTGTAATAATACACAACTCCAATAGGTGTCACTATTCCCACTCCCCTGGGTGTAACATTCTAATTAGATAAATAGATATGAGATATCAAACACTGTAAATACATAATATTGGTAGGAAATGGAGCATAACCATTTCCATTTCCTACACTTACAATCTAACTTCCCTATACAGTCACACACACACACACAAAGACAGACAGACACAGACTGGGGCCAATTTAGACAGGGCTCAGTTAATCTTGCATGTTCAAGTAAACTAGCATGTCTTTTGAATGTGGAAGGAAATCAGAGTGCCCAGAAAAATCCCATGCAAGTACAGGGTTTTAAAGCATTATGTTCAATTGTAGAGAGCACATTATTAGTCTATAGCCCTGGGAAACTACTAGATGAATTGAAAACAATACATTCCACTCGAATATTTCTATGACTATATACCACATTCATACTTGGCATATTTTAACCTTGAATAGATGTTATTTAAGTACATTTGAATTCAATTACAGTATAGTTCATGTTTTGATGAGCATTTTGTTAAAACAGTAAGTAATTTTTGATGACAACAACCAACCATAACAACATAGCCTCTGCTAGTCTGTGGCACCAATGCCAAGTATATACATCCAGATGGAATGTGTGTTATTGTCAACAAGTCCATGAAATGACATTTCTATAATTTGTATTGTTTATCAGCTTTTTTTTTTTTTTAATGATTTTCAACACTTCTAAATTATGCTTGGTTTTATTTGTATGGGAACATTAAATAAATCTGTTGATATATTTTCTTGCACCCTTGGGGTTGACTGGTATAGAACTACACATAGCCTCTGCTAGTTCTCATGGACTGAGAAATGCATCTTCTCTCATAAGAAGCATATTTACACATGACAACACAACCTTACTCC
This sequence comes from Pipa carvalhoi, assembly GCA_021901965.1. Lineage (NCBI taxonomy): Eukaryota > Metazoa > Chordata > Amphibia > Anura > Pipidae > Pipa > Pipa carvalhoi. The sequence continues at coordinate 972 of JAKJJM010054794.1, read as the reverse complement.
ATACACTGTATTTGTAGCTTCTATATTAACATGAACATTTTTACCAATTAAATAAATAATCATAGTAGAAACAATACACCTTCTGAAGCACAGATCACCATTCAGTTTGATGTGTCAGACTATGAGAAAACGATGATAAATGGTATCTATGAAAATATTGGCCAGACGATTACCATATTTTGTTAATATCAGTAGGTGACTGATTGATGCCGTTTACCAGTCAATGTTTCTGCATTTTGTCATTAAGTTTACATATGAAAGATAACTAGAGTTTATAATCATGTAAATGTGAGCTACATTCATAGCAGGCCACATCATAGAATAAGAACATGTGTCAGAAAAACTGTATTGAATTGTAATTTGATTAAATATTTAAAAATGATTTTTTTATAGCATTATATTGTACAGTATACTTGGATATCTGGAGGCAGCATGACTGGAAACCTCTAGATGATGCTCAGAATATCCATCTGGATTGCCCTTTAGGGTTCTTTGATGGGGTGGGACTTGAGAATTGCAGTAGAAAGTCATTTTGTGTCCATGATCCTTGTCTGGATGCACATATTTTAGTTGACAATAAACGTATCTGTAGTAACCAATGTCAAGCAGCGGCTACAGAAGCAAATGTGATCATAGGATGCATCAAAAGGGGCATAGATGCACATAATGAGAACATAATTATATTGCTTTAGAAATCACTTGTCAGACCACACATGGAATAATGTGCGCAGTTTTGGGCACTGGTGTAGAAGAAAGATGTAGTTTAGCTTGAGCGAGTTCAATATGAAGATAATTGGTACTTGCCTCATGGGCTTTTTTGTCTTCCTCTGGATCAACATTGTAGGAAAATAGGCTGAACTGGATGGACTTGTGTCTTTTTCAGCCTTATAAACTATGTTACTATGCTACTATGTTATTTGTATTGTTTCAGCATTGTATCTTCAATTAAAAAATTTTATTGCAAAAAAAAAA
>JAKJJM010054776.1:0-10094 GCA_021901965.1 Pipa carvalhoi | reverse complement strand
TACGAGTGTGGGGGGGGGGTGCTAGCGGACCTTTTGGTGCCCGGGGTGTGGGTGGACGTGCGAGCGGGGGGTGGGGTTGGGGGGTGCTAGCGGACCGAATGCCGCATTCACCACAATGCCGCCCCCACCACCGCCCAACACTAGGGACAGAATGCTGCCACCGCTGCCCCCCCATGCAACGACACTGGCCGGTACGCCCATCATATTTTCAGGTATGTCTGTCATATTTTCCGGGACGCCGTACCGGCGCGTATGGCCGCAAAAAAAGCACTGACTTTAAATAATAATTAAAATGTACGCATGGATATTGTGGCTTTTCAGTGAAAACACAACAGGCCAATATCATTTTGCCAGGGTTGTCTCAACAATGCCTAAGGCAGATGTAATATTTGGGAATCCTCTTACTTAGCGCAACAGTAACATCATTTTCAAATATGAAACTTATGGTTTTCATAAATTATTATATTGTATAAAGAGAGGGCTATGGGCTCTAACATAAACAGACTGTCAATGTTAAATGAAGCGACAAAAAATACATCTATGGGGTGATTTAAATCTAGGAGCCCTACGAACTTGCAGTCTAAAGATATATATAGAGGTTTATCCTGTTAGGAGATCACGAGCAAAATGGAGAATAAAGTACAAGCAGCCAATTATAAGAGATGGAAATGCAAATCCAATTAAGACTAGGTTAGAGGTTATGTTTGAGTTTACATCTACATAGTGCTTGCTGTATGACTATCCTTGTTTGTTCATTTGTTTGCTAATTAAAATAGCAGCCCCGGTTTATGAATATTTTATTCCAGTGCCTTTGCTTTGAACAAGGTGTATATGGCAGGTTGTGAAAATACTTTAGATATCGGTGCTCTGTAAAATAAATGTCTATTAAATATAATATACAGAGAAACAAATGATTGTGCTTTGGTGCAGGGAGCTAGAATGTGTTGCACAGCTTCATTCTGAATGACACAAAGGAAGGAGTTAATTCAGCAAGAGTACTCATCAGCTGCATCTTAAAAATAACTTTCTGTAACAAAAGGATGTCAGGAAAGAACAAAGTGAAGTCTGAGTTCCTCACGCCTGTATGTGGACAGCTCAAGGCCACCCCATTCCCTGAAATAGAGCCTCACTCTCACTGCTTCTATTGTCCTGTGCTCAGGAATGTGTACAAGTGCATCCTAAATCCAGCTCTTGCAAAGGCCATGGGGTCCAAGGAGCAGGGGGGGAGGGAATGGTGTGAATTTTTAAGAGGCCCCTGTCTTTCCTTACATGGAAAACCTGCTTTTTTGTGCCTCTGTCAGCTCCACACAATCTGCCTTGTGTCACTCAGGGGTTGTGTTACACACACGCGTGCGCACATCCCCCCCACCCTTGCCCTCTCTATAGGCAGAAACAATGCACTCTAGGTGAATACGGAGATAATAGATGTGGTTTGGGGAGGGGGCAAGCTCACAATAGATTTAGACAAAGGACATGTTCCTAATAAGGTAGAAAGCTAAGAGTATAAAAGAACAAAACAGGACACTGACATATTGTCATCAAGGCAAAGGGAAGAAGCTGCAGTGGGTGAGTTCACAGTGTGCTCTGAGAAGGAACATTGCCACCTTAGGCTGGGTTAAACCTGGCCAGGTTTTTAACTAACACAGTGCTCAATAGGGAGAAAAGAAAGGAAGGAATCTAAAAGTTTTAGGGCAGTGTAATCATTCTATATCCATTTTTGGATTTCATTATTGCAACATTGTGCCAATTTTACATTATGACTAATACTCCATCAGTTTTTACTGTATTCCACTGTATTTATTCACTAAACCCCTCATTTATCAGGTATCATTTCTGCTTTCTAAGGCAGCCTAAAAGGCACCCAGTCAGATGGCATGTTACTAGTGCACCAGAAATCAGAATGAGCATGCATAATTCAATAGGGCCAAGATCAGCCTAGGGGAGAGGTCATGGAATGAACAATAGCAACGCAATTGCTGTTCCCTTATTCTAAGCTCTCATCATTTGTCTACAAATCTGATCCTGCAAACTAAACACAAGATGCTGTAACAGAGAAAATAAAGAGTAAATTACACATATACAAATATATTTATATTAAAAACCCTCCTATGTGTTTATGTAAGTCTTCCTCCTATTTAGATTGTAAGCTCTATGGGGGAAGGGACCTCCATCCTCTTGTTTCAGTCATGGTCTGGAACTTAGAGTGATATATTTTCTTGATTATATGCTTGTAATTTACTTCACTTGTCCTTTGTTAAGCACCTTTCCCTTGTCTGTATTATAATTGTATTTATTGTTGGATTGTACAGCGCTGTGTAACCTAGTGGCGCTTTATAAATAAAAATATACATACATACATACATACAAATATGGAAATAAATGGTATTGCAGGTCCATTTTATCAGTGGGGTGAATGAAAGATTAATCTTCCCTGCTTTAATTATATCAGCTTCCTGTTTTTCCTCTAATAGGCAGTGATATATGATGACATAGACAGTTGTCATGGAACTCTCCTTTCCTGCATCTTTGCATTTAGGTGAGAGGGGGAGCTGCCTTAGTGCTTGCTTAGTTGAGTTATAGCACCATCAGTTTAGCCCCACAGGACCCACTGATGCAAATAATATCCCAACTCCAATACATTGGATCAATGCAAAAAAAAAAGAGCAAGGTTTAATGCACGCAATAATATTAATTTTGCAAACTTTGAAAAACTATGTCAAAGTTAAGCGTCCTCATTGTTAGGGTGCATTTTTCCTTTAACTTTTGAGCATAATATCTTTAGGCCCAAGTCTTTTCAGTTAATGGAAGTCTGCCTTTGATAAAACACCCCAGGTCTTTAGTCTATAGCGCCCTCTACTGAGTGTAAACGAATCAGCAAACAGCTAATATAAATAAGGATTTATTTCACCTTAACCCTTTCCTTGATGAGTGTCAGTGTAATGAGGTGGATGTGGAGTGTTTTATATTCAGTTATAATGCTTATCAGATTACTTCTTTTAGCAATGCTTTCCATAGAGATTTGTGTGCACACTTGAAGTGATTCTATTTTAGTATATATGTGTTCCTAGACGTCATTCAAAGCAGATGTGTGATGGGATCTCTCTCTTTGGTTTATCTTTTTTAATGGGATGTCAGTTTAATTGGGGTTTCTGTTTTGTGCATCTGTGGAATGAGTTGTCACCATGATAGAGGTGCTAGTTATATAGCTTGACTGTCTAATAAATAATAGCTGTAACTGGGGTTAGCGTTTCTGTGGTAGCTATATAATGAGGATGCCTCCTTAATGGGATGTCTGAATGACAAGGTGCATTGATATATCAAGGTCCCTGTGCCTTTTATAAGTAGCTCTTGTAATGGGAAAGATGTAAGGGTAAATATGCTGAGAGATGTTTCAAGAAAATGTGGCTGTATGGTGAGATACTGGTATAGCCATGTAGCCAGACGATGAGATCTTTAAAGGGATTTCTGCATATAGAGTTATAGGATGCCTGGATAAAGATAGCCCTTTATAACTGAAGTACCTTTACTGTATAAGAGAAAGTCTCTGTAATGGGACCTGTGTAATTATGGTGTCTAAGAGCTGTTCTACTTGTATTGATTGGGGAAGCCTTACAGTAGGGTGCATTTCTAATAGGGAAAGTGGTGGGTGCTGTGTAACTGTCAGTATAATTGGAAATGTATATTACATGGTTTGCAGCAATTTCCAACAACAGCATAACAGATAGAGCTACAAAGCAAACAATAAAATAATATTCCAGTTATTCATTTACTGTGAGCATTTATATAACGTTGACATCTTCTACAGCGCTTTACAGAAATTAATCATTCACTACAGTCCCTCTCCCCATGCAGCTTGCAATCTAGTCTCCATACACAATCACACAGACTAGGGCCAATTTAGTGAGGCTTAAATTAACCTAGTATGTACTTGGATTATGGGAGAAAACCAGAGTACCCAGACGAAAGTCACACAAGTACAGGAAGAATATAGAAACTCTGTGCAGAATACTTCTGGGGTGGAATTGAACCCAAGACCCAGTGCTTCAAGCAGCAGTGTAGTTAGATTGTGTCCACCCTGAGTACAGAGTATTGAACAAGCATCTAGTACAACCCCTTAGGAAGCCCCTATGAACTTTTCATCGATGCCTACTAGGCAGTTCTGTAATTCATTATCTATCCCTCTTGTTCAGGCACACTCTGTATCTTCCACTTACTTCATCCCTCACTCTCCATCCAGTTTCTATTTCTATAAATATCAGTTATCATCTGTCTGCCACTCACCTCCATCCAACTATCTCTTAGCTGTTCCTTCCCTTATCTCTCCTTCTCTGTCAATTGCCTCTCTCATTCTTTCTTGGCCACTGTCCAATCTCTTGATTTGTTTGTACTTGTTAAAAGATGTACTTCAGCAGTGCCTTGGTTATGAGTTATCTGCATGGTGTTATGTATATGGCTAATGGGATGTCCTTGTACCCAGGGTATCTGTGTAAGGGAATGTCTGTTTCATTCATGTTGTAGCAGTGACTTGCCCATCTTCGAAATACCTGGTATAATTATTATATTGCAGTATATATATGGATTGCCAGGGTAATAGGATATTTGTATAACATGGTGTTACAGAACTGGCAGTAATTCACAATAAAGGGAAAATTATTTTATTTAGTCTATTTTGTAGAGACCCGTTCATGACATAAAGGTATTTTATCTTGCATCCCACTAGTGCAGGTTTCAAGCCTTTTATATAATATATGAATTGCACCTTCTCCTTTTCCAACATTTTTTCATTTCCATTTCTCATTATTCCCCCTCCTGTATCTCTATCCTGCATTTTTTCTGCTGCCCTTTGACATTTATCCCCCAACACTCCAACACATCAGTCTCCCTTGAAGTTTATTTATTGTCAGTATCTAGTGCATTCTTCCTGCATGCCCCATCAGTGGGGATTGCAATGAAATCTCATTTCTTCTGTCTAACCAACTCTCACGCATTTTTCTTTCTGAGCAGAGTTGTCCTTTCTCTGGTCCTTTTGCTGAACATTAATCAGGTAAGAAAAGACTCTTGTCCTGTCTGTGGTCACTGACTGTGAATGCTGTTAGGTTGCTCTAATTTCCAGTTCCTTCTCTGTTCCCCATAGGCTTCACCATGGGTGATGCTCTAATGGCAGACTTCGGGGCCGCAGCCCCCTACCTCCGGAAATCAGACAAGGAACGTCTGGAGGCTCAGACCCGGCCTTTTGATATCAAAACAGAGTGTTTTGTGCCTGATCCAGCAGAGGAATATGTTAAAGCAAAAATTGTCAGTCGCGAAGGGGGAAAAGTAACAGCTGAAACAGAGAAAGGCAAGGTAATAGGCATTTGGAATCACAAATGAGTTATTTAAACTTAGAGTTTTATACAGGCAATATAATATAAATAAGCCAATGCCTTTTACACAACTAAAGCAGCAATTCGTTAAACACAAACATTTGGACATATACATTTTTAAGTGATTGTAATTAACTATGTCACAAACATGTTGCATCCATATTTGTCTAGGACAAAATAATATATTGGCCATTTCCTATAATACATAGTCACTTATATTTTATGAACATTAGAGACCTACAAAATCATAGGTTTCTTATCCTAAAACTTAGACCGATCTCTTCTCACATTTTCTCTGATCTGTGGTTCTAGTCAGTTACAGTGAAGGAAACTGATATTCACCAGCAAAACCCACCCAAATTCGATAAAATTGAAGACATGGCTATGCTGACATTCCTACATGAGCCAGCTGTCCTGTACAACCTTAAAGAGCGTTATGCAGCCTGGATGATCTATGTAAGTGCCAATGTACTTTAAAATGCACATCTTTAATATATTTCTGGTTTCGTTCCCCTGCTTGATTTTGTCTTCCTTGTATGTACCCTATACTGTATTGCAGTAATGACAGCGGTTACACATGCATGCACTATGCTTTTCTTTCCCAGAGCATTCTCTGTTTATTTGGTCTGTAAAACATGCTTAACTTTCTTATTATCCAAATATTTTGGTTACGTTGCTCCTGTACCAGATATGGGATTACAGTCATTCTTCTTCTGTGCATTCCATATCTCCTTGACCTCTCTTTCTCAATGATTTCCCTCCCAGTCATATACTCCTCTCTCTTTTACATATATGTTCATTCTATTTCCCCAGACTTACTCAGGCCTGTTCTGTGTAACCGTGAATCCCTACAAGTGGCTTCCTGTGTATAATGCAGAGGTTGTCGCTGCCTATCGTGGGAAAAAGAGGAGTGAAGCTCCACCTCATATCTTCTCTATCTCTGACAATGCATACCAGTACATGCTGACAGGTCAGTGTTTTAAAATACAGGCTAATATTATCATTAGTACTAAGTATGGTATATTCCCTAGTTTCTACATTTTCCCTCCCTGTGGGTGCCCTTTCATAGATGTACAACTAGATTCCATTAAAACTTTAATTTGATTAATATTTTTTCAAAGTGTTCCTGCCAGTATTTAGCTACAAATTCCTTCTAATTTTGTGCAACCTTCTACTTGCATTAATTAATAATACTGAGACTTTGTGCTCTGGTTTTGCAGATCGTGAGAATCAGTCCATCCTTATCACGTAAGTTGATCTTCTGTCAGATGTATCTCTTCAACCCCTGCTGCTCTTATTTCAAAATGCTCACTAAATGCCTTTGTCTCTGATTCTACTGTAGTGGAGAATCCGGTGCTGGGAAAACTGTCAACACAAAGCGTGTCATCCAGTACTTTGCAAGCATCGCATCTATTGGTGGCAAAAAAGATCAAGCCAGTGCCAACAAGGTGAGAGGGGCTATAATGTCAGTAAAAAAGAGAAGAACAGAGAAAGAGACAAAGACTAAAAACTGGAAATAGTGGGATGCAGTTAAATAGCAAAAGATTAGAGAGATGGAAACAGAAGTACAACACAGAAATATAGTTGGGTATGAGGAGGAATAAAGGCCTGACCACTAAAGTTATAAAGTTAAAGAGCAAAGAATATATCAGTGAGTCAGATTTACAAGCTGTAACTGAATTTGCTTATTTCATTCAAGGGAACTCTGGAAGATCAAATCATCCAGGCTAATCCTGCTTTGGAGGCTTTTGGTAACGCCAAGACTGTCAGGAATGACAACTCCTCGCGATTTGTGAGTTGTTTTTATTATTAGATGGTTGGAGATCTCAATCACATCATATAACACATAGGTTTAAAGGAAATAAATAAAGTATATGAGTCCCCAGTATACAGCATATGATATGAGAAGATCCGAATTGTCTTAAAATATCCTTTTATATTTATATTTAGATATTATGCCCTTAGTCTTCTATGCTTTTCAGCATGTCAATACCTATCTGTATCTGTGCTTCATATGTGTATCTCTATTTCATATTCTTTTTTTTTCATTCACATTTTGCCCAAAAACAAGCAGGTTGACTGTGATTGACATAGGTTTTTCAGAATACTTAGGATGACCAGTCACATGGAATACACACATGTATTGAACCACACAGACACAACTGTCATCTCGAAAAATCTCAGGGAAAATAATCACTTCTTTCATCTTAAAGCCTGTGCTATAGTCTTACTGTCATTTTTCCTTTGTGCTCATTTGTTTGTTGACAAGTCTCCACTTTTCTGTCCTTCTCTCTCTGTTTCTTTCCTCTTCCTTTTTCATTACTCATCGCTCAGGGTAAATTTATAAGAATTCACTTTGGTGTCTCTGGAAAGCTGGCATCGGCTGACATAGAGACCTGTGAGTAAAGTTCCATCTTTCAGCTCTCTGTTTCCACTCCTGTCACTCTCTGAGTCCTTTCTCCAATAATCAACTTTGTCTTTTTAGATCTTTTGGAGAAATCTCGCTGCATTTTCCAGCTGAAATCTGAGAGAAATTATCACATTTTCTACCAGATATTGTCCAATAAAAAGCCAGAGCTTTTGGGTGAGTTAGACATTTAAGAATCTTCTGGTTTAGCAAAACCAATTCAAAACAGATTGCAAAAACGTCACCTATCTTTTATAGATATATAACTTATCTGATGCTTTAATGCTGTGAGTATTTTTCAGTTCCGAGTAGACCCATATTAAGATGTAAATGAAATACTTTAATTGCCTAGTACAATTTTGAGGGGCAGGTTTGAATGGCATTGAAGATGAAGACTGAAGGCATAAATATTAATTTAGCTTGTTGTGCTTCTCTTCGTTCACAGACATGTTGCTGGTCACCAACAATCCCTATGACTATGCCTACATCTCTCAAGGAGAAGTCACTGTTGCCTCCATTGATGATGCTGATGAGTTAATGGCCACAGATGTAAGAACATTATTATACTAATTTACATTATAATATATATAATATGTACTATATTATGTGTTTTTTTTAATGTGTTCAATGAACACATTATGCAAAATGTTGCAAAGGAAACACTATTAATATGTAAATGACTGGTTCCTAATCACAATCCCTTTCTCATCTGCACCCTGCCCTCTCTGTGCTAGATATCTGTGCAGAAGATGCTGACAGCAGGTATACATATGTAATGAATTGATTCCAGTGCTAGTGTATGATTATCCAGGGGGTGGGTAGAGGACAGGTTTAGGAACCACTGCTCCAAACAGAAACAAATCATGAAACGCATTCTCAATATTTTTGTTAATTTTATTGCTCAGCACAACCAACTGAAGCCTTTAAACCTCTCTTGACTTGCATCAGATTTGTTCTTCTTTTGGTGCCCCCTAGAATGCATTTGATGTTCTGGGCTTCACTGCTGAGGAAAAAGTTGGTGTTTACAAACTGACAGGAGCCATTATGCACTATGGAAACATGAAGTTCAAGCAGAAGCAGCGAGAGGAACAGGCTGAGCCTGATGGAACTGAGGGTGAGACAAATCTTTCTGTATGCACAAGGCAAAGTGTACGGTAAACAGGCTTTACAATGATATTTTCAGTATTATATAGTATTATATACTAGTATATATTTGTATTATATATGATAGGTACAGCATTGCTGTAAAAGTCATTTATTAATGATAAGCAGTTATTAGTTTTCTTTCTGTATTTTATTTTCCTAACTAAGCTTAAAGGGACCTAGCATATTTTTTTAAAATGGGAATTCTCCTTAGGTTTTAATGATATCCCTATTGTGGTATATGGAGAATGCAAACAATATAGAATACATGGAGTTTGTATGTTCTCCCCACACCTCCATGGGTTTCCTCCCACATTCCAAAAACATACATCTGCGTGTGTGTGACTGAATAGAGAAACTAGATTGTAAGCTCCACAGGGCATGGACTGAAGTGAATGACGAATCTCTGTAAAGTGCTGCATAATATATCAGCGCTATATAAATACAATCCAATACCAAAAAAATAGTTCTCTGCAAATACCCCCTTAACTATATGTCCATAATTTCTGTTAGAAACAGTTAAGTGTGAACATATGTATAAATGGGTTCTGCTATTTTGTTTGTGAATGATGGTTAGCTACCTTATACCACCAGAATGACTAGCAAATACTAACTATAGACTGTTGTAAAAACTAGAGGAAGCTATAAGATAACATTTCTTTATTATAACACAACACTTTTACATTGTCATTTGTAACATATAAAGTATTCAATACAAGCAATATCAGACTAATAAATCAATTAGTTATTTGGATGCTCTGTTTATCTTATTTGTATTTCTTGCAGAGGCTGATAAAGCTGCCTACCTAATGGGTCTTAATTCTGCGGATCTGCTAAAAGGCTTGTGCCATCCTCGTGTCAAAGTTGGAAACGAGTACGTAACCAAGGGACAGAATGTCCAGCAGGTGAGGACTGTGTTCTGTGCATTCTCTTTCTCTCCTCTATTATTTGCTGACTTTGTTCCTTCTTTTATCACATTTGTCTTGTTTTGAAACATTTTACTGTGTTTTATTATTTAAACTTCTTTTTTTAATGTCTTCTTTCATTTCGGGATATTTTTAGGTCTATTATTCTATTGGTGCTCTGGCCAAGTCAGTGTACGAGAAGATGTTCTTATGGATGGTGGTGAGGATTAATACCACTCTGGAGACCAAGCAGCCCAGACAATACTTCATAGGAGT
>JAKJJM010054739.1:0-10916 GCA_021901965.1 Pipa carvalhoi | reverse complement strand
ATGAAAATTGCCTACAACTAAATACACTGCATGATAGGCAGCCTAGCACTTCACGTATCCCCTAAACATTGTTCAAGCCGGAGTGGAAAAAAAAAAAAAAAAAATATCTCAGCAAATTGAAATGGGCTAGTGATGAAAAGTGAGCAGGCCAGTTTTAGCTTGATTAAGAAAAACAAACTGTCCCAGGAAGGACTGCAGCTCAACCCAACAAAGTCACATCTGTTCTTGCACTCACAGGGCTCCAAAGAACTATTTCCCCCCCACCCCTTCTGACTACAAATGGGGCTGGGAGCCCACCTCCCTTCACCTTGAAATCAGAATTTCTAATAGCCCTGCAGCCATCACCTCCAATGTAAATGCTCCAACACCCCATACATGCAGTAAACAAAAATCCCCTTGTTACATATTTTAGCAGGCAGTGTAATCAGGATGTAGGTGAAGAAATGGCAATAGCAGCACATACTGGCTCCTGTGCATGCGACCTGGAGAAGGAGCAATGCAAATGAGCAAGGCGATCAGGGTGCGCTGGTACAGAGGAGTCATCTTCTATCTAACATTTCAATGAAATCCGACCCGATCCACATCAGAATCAGGTTTCAAAACACTGCGACTCGCATGTACCAAACTCCCAGCTGCCTGAATTTACAGCTAGTCAATCATTTACTCTGTCAATATTGTATATGAATAATTAAAATAAATGGTGCATTGCATTAAAAAATAAATAAAATCCCCCACTGCTCCCTGCGTGTACTCAGCGCCTGAGCGGACACAACCCCCCCCGGGCAAGCACGGATATACACTTCTAGGAAGGAGCAGGCTCCGTGCGGATCCCGGGGCAGCGCAGCTCGGGAAAGTTTTGTAGTTGGAGCAGCTGCACTGGGTGGAAGCGCCATATTGCAGCTCTCCAGTAGCCACCGCTGGCGCTTTGCGCTCTCTCTCACCTCTTGGACTGCGCCTCCGAAGGGTTTCGGTCGCGCTGGCGCCTGTTCTTGAACCAGTTGCTGACCTGGGTGAGGGACAGGCCGGTGACCTTGGCCAGGTTTCTCTTGGCGGCAGGGGACGGGTAGCGGTTGTGCTTGTAAAGCTCTTTGAGCGCGTTGCGGGACTTCTCCTTGAAGCAGTAGACGGTCTCTTCGCCGTCCCAAATGGTGCGGGGCAGGGGAAACTTCCTCCTCAGCCGGTACTTATCCACCGCCCCCAGCGGTCTCCCCCGGGCCTTCTCCGCTTCGATGTATCGCGCCTTGTACCAGAGCTCCTGCAGCGCGGCGTGGTTGGACGGGTGGAAGTTGTGGCTCTCCAGCACCCCGAAGAGCTCGGGGTACCTGCCCTGGTGGAAAGCTACCAGCGCCCGGGCTTTCAGGATACTCTCGTTGCCACGTAGCAAGTCGCTCTGCGGTAGAGACCAGAGGAAGCGGGCCAGCCTGTCCAGGTCCCCACCTTGCTGCAGAGCCTCGCACACGCAGGCGACGTGCTCCGGGGAGAATGCCAGAGTGTACGGGGCGCCTCCGGCGGAGGCTAAAAGTTCAGTCTTGATCTCGGGCTCGGTGTCCGCCTGGCCGGCATGCTCCATGGAGAAAGGCGCAGCAGAGGGTTCCAGTGCGTTCAGCTCGTTCTCCGCGCCTTCCAGGGCATTTTCCTGCTTGATCTCTATTGCATTCCCTATCCCGTTGGAAGGGGAAGACATTTTTTTTCGCTCCCCCTTTTTCTTTGCAAGAAAAAAAAAAAGTCCTCCCCTTCTGTATGGAGCCGATCAGGTTTCCAGCGGCCGAGCAGCAATCATAGTAGGTATAGGGTGGTTGTGGATTTTTTTTTTTCCCTTAACCCACCCCCCCTTCAAATTGTAAACGATAGCCTCGGTTCCCAACGTGACTACTACACAACTGCAAACTCCGGCAGGAACGTCCTGGCCCGGAGCTGCTAGCACCATTGGCCGGTGCAGGGACAGGGGAGGAGCCTTTGGAATGAGAGACTGGCCGTCGCCGTGGAAACCGCCAGTCATACCCCCTCCTGCGGGAGTCCGGACATTTAAAATACACCTACACCTGGGCGCAGTAGGGCCACTTGCAATGGCACAGCCTGGGGGCTTTGGTCGAGGTGGGAGCAAAGTTGTCAAACCTTGGAAAAGTTTTTTTTTTTTTTTACTTCTGATGTTTTTCAAAATAGTTAGTGCCATCCATTATTATTTTTTTACTGTCCTTATTTTATATGACTTACCATTATATCCTGAAATGTAAAATTGCAACTGTTTTAAAAGCAAAATGGGGTTTAGTCATTAAAGGTAAGTTATTTCCAATGCAATAAAGTCTCACAAACACTACAGGGAACATTTGTGTGTAGTTTAACAGCCCCTGACAATGTCCTATTTTTATTGATCTGGAAATTTCTTACTAAGTTCTGAAACATTTAGTACACATGAAATATTGGCCTTAGTTTTACAAACTGTCAACAAATGTACTCATAGTTGGCAACTTTGGGAGACTTTTGACTAATAGTACAAAGAAACTAGCTTGCTTTGGTGAACAGGAAAATATGGGTTAGTTTTAAGTCATTGGGCTTGTTCATGACAGTCTGAACAGTCACATCCAGTTCCAAATTTGTGTACATATGTCACATCTCTGCGAATGTACAACAGATTCAGAAGCTTATGATTGCGGACTTACAGAGCTCTGTCTGTGCGCATGCATGCGTAATTTGGCTATCCGAGCTCAGAGTCTGAAATATTTAGATTGTAAGCTCTATGGGGCAGGGTCCTCCAACCTCTTGGGTCAACCACAACCTGGCACTTAAAGTATCTTTGTGATATTATATTTGTATTGTTTTATGCACTTTTCCCATGTCTGTGTTATATTTGTATTGCTGAATTGTACAGAGCTGCATAAATTTGTGGCACTTTATAAATAAAATTATACATACAAATAGTGAATTCGGAAAGGCTTACTGTGTTGAATTTGCCAATTTAGCTTTGTCAAACCAAAACGGAGAAGTAGGGGGTTGATGGCAGGGCTCTGATGTGGTGCAAAACACACACAGGACTGTTCATTCAAAAATGACATTAAACACTGACCAAGTGACAGCATGAACTAGGGCTATAGTGACATAGAAAGTCATTTATTATTCACTTGATACAGTTAGTGGGACATTGTGAGCATGGCATCACTGCACTTCCATGGTAGAATTTACATTGCTCTGTATCCTGCTACTACTTTTCGACTGACTATGTTGCACAATGCAAAAAATCACATCAGATGCTGTTTTGCTTTATTGCTAAGGGAATCCGCCACTTAGGGGGTGAGAATTCGACTGTCAAATTCGCAAATGGCAAGATTCCCATTATAAATCCACGACTGTGACAATTCTCCCATTATAAAGTCGTGACTGTGACAATTTTTTAAAGGTCCAGCTTTGACATTTTCCTTGTAAAGTCACAACTGTGACAATATTCTCATTATAAAGTTGCGACAATAGCAGTCTATTGCGACTGTCTTTAGCTGGCGAATTTGCACCTTTACACTACAATTTGGACTTTACAGAATAACCCCCTTAGTGAATAAGGAGTAGCAGATTCATGACTATTGGAGTGTAGTGACATGAAGTGACATCAGTTCACTTCCAACAGTCAGATTTGCACTTGAATAATTAAGCCCAATTGTGTGGAAAGGGAAAGTCAGGTTTGTCCACCATCCAACACTGCACAGCTAACACTACAACAGGGCAGGAGGGCCAATACATGTGATGTAGATTCCAATTAAAAGAAAAACACTTTAAGAAAGTAAATTAGGATTAAATCATATTGCTCATACAATAAACAACATGGTACTCAAAAACAGGCTGGAGTGTTCCTTTGATTTAAACAATTTTTGTCAACTTTGGTTATCTTCCTTACTTTAGTCGAAACAGCCACTATATTTCAAGGTGAAGAAATGTAGTATAATTAAACTTACGGGGCAGTGTGGTGGCTCGGTGGTTAACATTGCTGCCCTGTTGTGCAGAGGCCCTAGACCACATCTGAATGGAGTTTGTATGTTTTCCTCGCACCTGTATGGGCTTTCCTCCACAATCCAAAAACATACATCTGTGTCTGTCTATGTGTGTGTGTGACTGAATAGGGAAACTAGATTGTAAGCTCCATGGGGCAGGGACTGAAGTAAATAATGAATCTCTGTAAAAATACAATACCATACCAAAAAAAGCTACAGAGTATGTCCAGTAATACCCTCTTTATTGTAATTTCTAACCATTACTATAGTTACAGTCACTGTGACTAAAAGGTAGAAATGTAAGGATTTATTTTACCAGAACTCTTAGGGAGAAATTTATAAATGTCAAAAAGGTTTTTATTTAACCACTTAACGCTGGAGAAACAGTGTTGCTGTTTTTTTTTATTATGCCAGTAACTCCTTTTTAAAAAAACTTTAATTGCCATGTCAAAAGTCACATTTGGATGCATTTTTTTGTTTTCGATCCTATAAAAAATCCATGGCAAGCTTTAGAAATATCACCCTATGTAAATAAAAAAAACCTTACACAAAGTTAACGTATAAACTAACATGGTGATACATGAGAATAGAGAGACCCTTTAAGCTTCAGTGACATAGGTGTGAATCTAGTACCTTTGGTATGGTAATGCAGTTTGCACTTCTGGCTATAGATCAGCGGTGAGCAACCTATGGCCCGCTGCCTTCTTTGGCCCGGCCCGCTAAGTTTTTTTTTTTTACAGCACTTAGCAGATAGCGATCCTCTCCCCAGCGTTGCTGTTAAAGACAACGCTGGAGAGAGGATCGTCATAGCGCTAAGCTCTGTAAAAGAAGAGGTAGGCATGGATGGGGAAAGGGAGGGGGGCGCTATCTTGGTGCCCCTCCCTTCTCCCTGTCCCCACCTACCTCTTCCGTGGCCAGTTTGTCTCTGTGTAGAGCTCAGCACTCCTCTCTCCCTCCCCTGGCAATGATGAAACTTCCTGTGATCACAGGAAGTTACATCACTGCTGGGGACCAGTAGGGTTAAGGTGGGGGCAGCACAGTGTGGGATGGGGGGTTGTGGTGGGGGCAGCGTAGTGTGGGAGGGGGGGTTGTGGGGGCAGCGCAGTATGGGGAAAGGGGGGTGCTGTGGGGCAGCGCAGTATGGGGAAAGGGGGGTGCTGTGGGGCAGCGCAATACAGGGAATGGGGGGTGTTGTGGGGCAGCGCAGTGTGGCGAAAGTTAGGGTTCACCACGTTGGGTATGTTACCGGCCCACTGCATGGTTGAAAATTGTTAAACCGGCCCCATACAAGAAAACTTTGCCCACCCCTGCTATAGATACTTTGCTAGAAAAACAATAAGAAATAATAAAATGTTCATTTATGTTTAACAGTCCGACATTATTTTTGTAAGGTACTGCAATTCCGTTTTAAGACATTTAAAGAAATATATTTCTTTGGATTGCCCAAAGCTGCCCATAAAAGGCAAGATTTCTCAGAAGATTCAAAAAAGATTTGAGATCTTAAAACATCCAGAATAACCATGCAATAACCTTTATGAACTGTACAAATTTTTACAGAGAATAAACGGCTTTTAGATTAACGTTAATATAATTTGTTGGTCTATTACCCAGACATGTTGGAAGATCATTTCCACAGATATCTGCTAGTGTGGCTGAGTGAATATAGTTTCTGTTCTAATACTCTGCAAAAAAAAAGGTAATCTGTAAGGCCAGCTATAGAATACTGCACTGCATTAGGTGGTTTGTCGTTGTATTATTTTCTTTTGCAGCAAACTACCTACACCAGCATCCAAATGTGTTTAATGTAGTCAAGAAGGGACCAATCAAAACTTCCCACACAAATGGGTTGGAGGGGTAATCAGCCTATGTCAAAGCAGTCTGATTGCAGTTAAAGTTAACAGGGAATGTCAGTGGTGGTTATCTTTGGCAGAAACATCCCTTAGCCAACTGGCAGATAAAATGGGTTGTCTTTGTCACTAGATTCCACGAAAGATTAGTAGTGCATTCTTTTAAGGTGTAAACCCAACCGTTCTTGACATCTAGTTATCATTTAAAATGATTTTCAATCCGTTAATCAGTCCCTGAGGAAGCCTGTTAAATGGTGAAATGCATTGGAGGACTATTGCTTCTTACATTCATCTTTTGATGAGCTTATTTGACCTGACTACATGTGAGTGTACTTTTAATTTTTGTATTAAAATTATTTTGACAATAGTACACTATTGTATGTTTCTCTCTTTGGGAGCTTATATTCCTAACAGCTGGTCTGACTAACAGAAGACTGGTGATTAATGGACGGTGGCAGGGCACCACTGCAGGTTTGACGCTGGCCCCACCCAAAGCACAGAATCTAAGGGACCCCTCGGTCTTCACCCTTAACCCCCGCAAGGGGGTATGGCCTTTGCTACAAGGGGATCCCCAGGTCGCAGTCCCTGGGGGAGCCACCCACTGGCTGTGCTGGAGTGGTGGCAGAGGAGTAGGAGGGAACTTCCAGAGAGTAGGAAACCAGCGAGTAAACCAGAATACCAGAAAACAGGTTACCAGGAAGCAAGACCTATAAACAGGCAGTAAGACAGTCAGCCTGCAGAGTATATATACTCACTGCCTAAAAGGGATTGGCTGGCAAACAGCTTCCAGGATTGGAGGAAATGAAAGTAATTATTTAAATCACCTGTGCAAGGTGGGAAAATAAAGCTAAGCAGAACTGAGAACAAGCACGAGAACACCAGCGGGGCAAGAAACCTCAGGTAGTTCCATAGCGAAAAGGAAAGTTCATCACATGTGGACAGGACATCCAGGGTTCCAATAATGGGAGCGAAGTGAGCGCTGTGTTACAGGATTATACCTTAAAAGAATCCACTGCTAATCTTTTGTGGAATCTATTGAGTACAATTACTTTAGCGCTCGCTTGGTGGCAGTGGTACCTGCACTAGAATGTCTTCCATTTTGTCCCCTACAGAGTCAATTGCAGCACTCCCACTTTCCAGTATTATATGCCAATAACAAGACTTGTGAACTAGAGAGCAAGCAGCTGACCTGGGAAACCAGCCCAAAGACTGTGACTGTTTTGTTTTGATTAAAATCCATAGCGCAAGTGTTCTTCTTTCTGCACTCTTCAAATTTTCATATATAGCTAGTATGATGTCTATGTAAAGGTAGCATCACTTTGCTACAATACTTCTATTTAGGATTGAATTCTCTATAATACACCACCACTTCTATTTACCAGACTGCTGACAGAAAGTACTTAGTGACAATTCCCAACACCACTGCTACACGTATGTCAAATTAAAATGTTATCAACACTTACAAAGTGTGTGAAATCTCTCTCTTGCTAATTATAAAGGGAAATTCTGTATTTTTAATATATATTTATATATGTGTGAGTAGCTGTCCAGAAATGATTGCTTTACCAAGTGCTAAAGTAAAGAAATAACTCCAAACAAAAAAATGCAAAAACAAATAGCTTTAGTCCTAGTGATTGCACAGACAATGGGGGTTATTCCTCAAAGTGCGAATTTGACAGCCCTAGCAAATTCATGTCAGTTCTCTCCAACAGATGCAAATTTGTTACTTATCTACTAAATAGTGGATTTCCTTGGTGATGAAGCATTGAATGCAATTTCAGGCATAGTCAGTAAAAACATAGTGATGCTAATTCGAACAAGCAAAGTGATGTCATTTTCCCATGAATCTGTTTTAAGAAGCACTATAGGCTCATTATGTCTATGGGAGATTAGGTATAGGGAATGGGTAGATACTCACCAATTATATTATTAGGGTCCAGTGCTGCCCCTGCTCTCTTCTATGATCCCAATCTCTTCACCGAAGACAGCAAGCACAGTACTAAAAATCTGCTACTGCACTTGTTCTTTTTAGCAAAACACACGGGAACCAGAAGAAGAAAGGACCATGGTGACTGTCAAGATCAGAAGAGATTGGGATTGTAGAAGAGAACAAGGGCAGCAATTTAGCCTAATAGTGTGATCGGCGAGTATCTCCCCCCACTCCCTACCTAATCATCCCTAGACATAACAAGCCTATAGTGCTCCTTTTCTGGGGGTGATTAGGTAGGGAGTACTGCCTCCTTCTCTCAAGACCACACTTCTCCATAGAGGCTGTGATCCTCTTCCCTTCATGCTTCCTCTTGAAATCCAATGAGCAGAACAAGTGCAGAAGCAGAATTTTATCAGAATTTTGTTTCTGCACTTGGGCTGTTTGCTGAAAGTCAATAGGAAGCGTAAAGTGAAAAGGATGGCAGTCTGCATGGAGAAGACAAGAAGAGTGGTATTGAGGCAAACAGGAGATAGTGCTGGAGCGAAGAATCATAGTTAAGAACCACTGTAAATGGGGTACCGTAGTGTTCCTTGGTGGGTTTTGCATTTCTATTATTAGAATATTTGAATTAAAACCTTGTGTTCACAAGATATGCATTTACACGGCATATCAATATTCAGGGTACAGGAGGCCAGGGAATGTACATTGTTCATTTTCTCTCTTATTTGTTGCAGCACTAAATTTTCATATAAATAAGAGGAATTTAACATATTATTACACTTGCACATGCATTATTGCCACAATTCTGAATCAGGTCTGATAGAGCACTAGCATCCTGATGATGCATCTTTATTATTTAAAGGTGAAAATTTGAAAAACTGCATAACATAATGAGATTATCTTTAATTAGTAAAAAAAAAGTAATTTATATTTAATTAATTACTACTAAATACCATTACTGTTATTCCATATACTAATAGTTGGAACCTGCGGTAGAGAGTATTGTCCTCCCAAAATTTCTCACTGCATGCAGTGAAAAGAAAGTACACCTGAAATTTCTTTCCCATACCCTACAAGCTTATATAACTATTCTATCTAAGAATGGCAAAGAACCACAAGTATGCACAAAATACCACTTCGTATCTAGTTTGAGCCGGATTTAAAGATGTATGCCAAATAACTTGCCCAATGCATTTCTCTCCTACTACTTACTTTAATCCACCCAGAGCAAGTTGGTTTTGCCAGGGTAGACCAGGAAAAGACAATACTTTGAAGGTCATCCTGCAGACATTAGGGGAGTCATTTCGGAAACTCCGAATTTTCCGTCCCGAATTCACTGATAGCGAACTCCCATTATAAAGTCGTGACCGCGACAATTCTCCCATTATAAAATCACGACCGCGACAAGTTTTTAGTCGCAGTTGCGATGTTATAATGGGAGTTCGCTATCAGTGAATTCGGGATGGAAAATTCAGAGTTTTCAGAATGACCCCCTTGATGTTACTTTCTATTTTAATACAAAACTAATGGCAATACACCCTTTATGGTCAACTATCATCTCATTTCAACATCAGCAACAAGACAAAGCTGTCCATTTCCCACCTCCTCTTTATACTAGTTCTGAAAATGTTACCACAAACAGTATTTCTATATCAATTTATTAGGGAATCACAATAAGTCAAACTGAGCACAAAACAACTTATTTTGACAATGACTTGCTCCCACAAACAGACCCCATCACTGCTTTCACAGAGCTACTCCAACTCTTTAAGACTTAGGGGCTTATTTGTGAAAGTCTGTACAGTCGTCATTGAAATGAATATTAAGCACAATTGTAACATATGTGAATATACTCGGATGACAATACTGGAACCAAAATGTGATAAAATGGTGACATTGCCCTTTCTTATATTAATATATGCATATTTCCTATATGTGGGAAGAAATAGTTATAGTGACATCTATGTAAAGATGCCATCATTTTGCTACCATATGCCCAGTCATAATGAATTTGCTAAAATACGCCACCGCTATTTGCCTGAATATGCTCAGAAAGTACTAGGCAACCATTTCCTCCATAGCTGCAGCAAGTTTTGTGGATATATACATTTGACTTTGGGAGGTGAATTCACTCTTTGGTAAATATGTCCCTTAATCTTGAAAAATCGGATAAGCCTACCGTGTCTTACCTCATACTACCAAATTATAAACCTGTCTAGAACTGTAGAACCTGTAAGCAAACTCTGAACATTTCCATCTTCTTCACCTTATATGGGGCAAATAACAAGCACTCTTACTTTTGCAATATATGAAGTGTGGTCTACACTCCACCAAAAACCTTCACTTGTCTCTGTATACAACCCTTTATTCCACTGACAACCCAGATTTTCACGTACAAAATTGCTGATTTATTGGCAAACTATATTTCTTCCTTACACAACGAGACAAAGGGTAATTTGGTGCGACCAAATTTGGTGGACATGAAAACTGTGTTATCGGTGTCAGACTGAGACACAATGGGCCCACCAGAGAAGCTGATCCAAAGGGGCCACCATCTATCCAAAAAAGTTTCTATGTCATCACACAAACATCATAAAGATAAATAAATGATATATAAGTTTCAAAGAACATTACTTAGCATCCAATGTATTCCTGGGCCTATTATGCTTCTGGGTAAAGACCTGGGCCCACCAGAGGATCCCCTGGTTCTAGTTCGACCCTGTATGTTATTTGCTCTTGAATGTTGTTCAGTATTCTGTTGGTGATCATTGACTTTGTATTGAATTTACCTATGGTTATATGTTCCTTGCTTTGTTCATTAAAAAAATGTAAATGAAAACTGGCAAAAAAAAAATACATTTTACATTTACTAAAATCCTGCATTAACAATGTTACAAAGCCACTTGATTATCTCTCTGGGTAAATAAAACAAATAAACCCCCCACATATCTTCTGTCACAACATAACAATATAATGCCGGTTATGGATATATAAGAAACTAAATAGGACTGAGAATGGATGCTTACAGCATGATGATATTTCTTAGAAGTTATTTCCCACTTTTATTTTGATAGTTAAAAATAAAATTACTTTTATTGTCCACAGAACAGCTGACTGTGAGAGCGGGAAGGAAGGATAGTCCCAACCCCCCCCCCCCCCCCC